>JANBXA010000190.1:24852500-24865000 GCA_030556225.1 Cricetiscus sungorus | reverse complement strand
GTCCTGCCTACACCTCCTGCCTAGATATTGGCCATTCAGCATTTTGTGATTGATTATTTTCTTGTGATTGATTACACCAGTCACAGTGGCATATCTTCACACAGTGTATGATACCCCACGACAGGGCACTAACCTAAGTGCATCTGGTTCAAAAGGCCACACACTTAATTGTCCCCTAGGATATGTATTCCTGTTATGAGCGCGTTTTTCCAGCCAGCCTGGTCCCAGAGCCTCGTCAGCTCCAAGTAACACACAGAGATGCTACATTAGATATAATGTTGGCCTGTTACTAGCGCTTCTTATTGGCTAGCTCTGTCTTAAATATTACCCATTTCTATTAATCTAAGTGTTTCCATCTGGTCTTGGCTTACCGTAGAGAGGGTCTGGAGTTCTGCTCTCTCTGACCTCCAACTCAAATCTCCTCCCTACTTCTTCCTCTCTCCTCCTAGTCTCCTAGTCCCACCTATCTTGCTTTCCTATTGGCCAACAGTGTTTTAGTCATTAACCAATATGAGAAACATTTACAGAATGACATCTCCCATCATATTCCAGCACTGTTTGTCTT
Source organism: Cricetiscus sungorus (assembly GCA_030556225.1). Taxonomy (NCBI): domain Eukaryota; kingdom Metazoa; phylum Chordata; class Mammalia; order Rodentia; family Cricetidae; genus Cricetiscus; species Cricetiscus sungorus. The sequence continues at coordinate 24,864,435 of JANBXA010000190.1, read as the reverse complement.
CAGAAAGTTCAGCAAAATCTTCTTTTTGTTGTTTAAACAGCCAAGGGATGGCTTTTCTTAATAAGTCATCCAAAGGCATTAGCGGCTATTAGCAGCTCACTGGCTCAATAGCGTTAGTGCTGGCATCCTCAGTTCCCAGAAATGCTTGTTTAATGCCTTTTTTTCTGCAAGATGGCTGTTCTAGCTCCAGACATAACAGGGACAGGGAGGAAGAATAAGGGCCAAGCCATGCAGATTTTCTCTTCTTAAAGTAAAGGCTGTCATGGAAGTCTCAGAGATATCTGTACAGATGTCCCAGTGGCTGGAAGTGATTGTAGTCTGTCTCAATTTGGTGCCTGACCTCTGGAGCTGTGGAGGCAAAGCAAGGGGTTCTCTAATCCTAACCAGGGACTTTTATGTGACATCCTTCCTAGACCTGGGGAGGTGGGGACAGTAATAACGAAGACGGTCTAAGGCAAGAGTCTAAAGAGGATCGCTTGGTAGACTGCAAAGGTCTGTGCAGCTGTAGTTTGCCTAACTACAGGCACACGCTGGGGCACGTGCTGTCTGATTGTTGCTGAAATCATACAATCTTGCACTGGGCCTGAAATTTCACAGACAAGATGGTAATTGATTACAGAATTGGCTCAAGTACCGTTTTAATATTCCAGTGGGGGGGAAATGGTTGTAGAATATCCGGCCTTCTTGGATTGGGCAGGAGGACGCTGTCTGAGAATTGATAGGATAGGGGTTGGAGTGATGGATTGTCTACTTGCCCTCGTGTGAATGGAGCCGTTGGTATATTTGGTAATAAATCTAAAGGTACATTTAAATCAAATTTTAATCCCAGTAAATACAGGGCCGGCAGAGATCAGTTAGCCAGCAATGCCATCTCTTTAAGATGGATCACCTGCCACTTGGCTCTGTGTGCTGGAGTGTTGAACATGGCTCTGTGTGGTAAGATCAGTGTCATGTGTTTATCGTCCTTATCAAACACTGTTTGCTGGTAGCCTGGGGGACTTCCCACTATGAGATGCTTTTCTGCCTTCCTAACGACTTGGCTTTTCTAGTGTGGTTGGAAGCAGACACACAGGCATTAAACGAAGATGAAGGAGTGGAGAGAGGAGTAAGGAATGGTCAACTCGGGGAAGTTAGGGTCCTGCTGTGTTTCAGGAGTGAAACAGACTGATCTAGGGAACTGACTGGAGAAAAGCAGAGTGAACGGACAGGTCAGGGCCTTGCCATTACAGCACGGTAGAAACCATTGGGATACATGGGCGGGGGTGCAGAGGGAAGGGGAACTGATGAGGTAACACTATCATAAACACCACAGAGGCAGTGATCCCCAGGCTAAAGGAAGGCCACTCACAGTAGGCTGGAGTCCCCTGCTTATGTGTGGACTTATAGAGATGGTTTTGATGCAGTAAGGAAGGCACTCCAGGAGGCATCAAAGGAAGGCTGTCTGGGAAGGGTGTGTAAGGACCAAGGTGACGACTGATGGATGATGGGGATGAGGATGGGGAGAAGTGGGAGAGATCCTGGAGGGAGGTCTGGAAAGGTATGGTGATTCCCTTAGTGAGGGGAATCAGGTAGAGGAGTCACTCATAGTAACTCACACTGTTTTGGTCTCCGACTTTGGGGGTTATGTGTGCCAGAGGCCAGTGAGGCGATTAACAAGGGAATCGAGTTTGGCAGCAGGGCACTGACATATGGTCCTAATGTCCATGTTAATTGCTTTTGTGAGGCTCTGGCAGCTTAGAGGGAGGAGTTGTTTATGAGCTCGGCCTTGGAGGGGTTAAATCCATGGTGACTTTGGCTCTGTAGCTTTAGGCTCATGAGACAGAGCAGGAAGCATGAAGCAGGGAAGATAGATACTCACCTTATGGTGGACAGAGATCAGGGAGGAAGATGGGAACTGGGCTAGTTGTAACCCGAGGCTACTTCCTCCAGCTACGTGCTGCCTACTGAAGTGTCTACTACCACTAAACATGCTACTAGTCACGGGTTTCCCACACAACTCCACGAGACACATTTTACATTCAAGCTGTCATGCTTGGCACCTGGTCTCCAAAGCCTTGTGGCCACCTCAAAATGTGAAACTAACTTAGTTCAGCTTTGAGAGTGCCTCAGAATCTTAACAGTTCCAACATTGTCCAATAATCCAAGTCCAAAGCCCCATGAGAGTCAAAGAAGGCTTTTAGCTGTGAGTCCCTTAAAATCCTACACACACAAATTCATTTTTTACCCATGCCTGCACACATGCACTCATGTTCATACATGCCTGTGCACACACAGATAGGCATGCTCTTCCAATACACAGTGGTACAGGGGCATCATTGACATTTGAAAAGGAAATAACCAGAGACTAGCAGGGAAGATTGAGTTGGAAGTAGGGTAGAAACCCAGGAAGGTAAAAATTCAGCTCTGTAGGTCTAGTCTTCGTCTTGCTGCGGGCACTGGTTGGCTCAAGCATCCCTGACCTTACTGCCTTGCCCTATGCGGCACACACCGTTTCTATCTCTCAGGCTACTGCCACTCATTGCCTGCAGCGTTTCTTGGCAGACATCTATGACATCCTTGGGTCGCCACTGTATCTTAGCCTTCACTTTCACAGTGGCAGGGGTGTCAGCATGCTCCTTCAAAGGCTTACTGGCCATGTTGTCATGGAGTCACAAAGTAACCTGTTTTTGGTATTGATGTTCTCTATTTGAGCACGTGGTCCCTGTGTGGTAGTGATCTCTGAGCAGCGTTTGGAGGTAGAAACTCACTGGGAGAAGGAGGTCCCTGGAGGCAGGCCTCACCCCTGCTAGCTCACTGCTTCCTGCTTGTAGGTATGCTGTTCTCAGCACCCTCTCCCGATGCCAACCCTTTGCCTCCATAGTAGACCTTGTCACCCGGGGCTGAAAGTAAAAATGTACTCCTCCCTGAGTTGATTCTCTCACAGTAATGAGAGAACTATCCAATACAGCGGCTAAGTAGACTTTTACACCAGCAGCTATCCCTGGGGTGGCTTACGGTAGGTTATGTCTTGGCTTATTCTCTTGTTCATTGGTGGACAGTAATGGAAAGATTCTAGGCTCCACTGTGCAGACATAAGGAAGGTGGATCTTCTTCTGCAACAGCAGGGGTAGAAATCGTGGAACCTGGATAGACTGCCTTATCTGTGGGCGGAGTTATTTCTGGCTTAGGAGTCTGACCACATCTGCAATCCTTTCTGTTGGTGGGCATCATTCTGAGGGAGTTCGTGACCACTTTGTTCTGAATACACTTTTGTGATGAAACGTGCCCTCACCTGGGTTTTTGGCTTCTTACTAGTTGTAGCATGGCTTAGCTGCACCCCCCTCAGCATCCCTAAGAAACAGCCTTGCTTCTGTGGGACACCAGGGATATATGTGTGCATAGCCCACACTGCTTTAGGACCCAAGTATCAAAGCAAGACCCACCATATCTAACACGCATCACTGGCAGATGCGGGGAGAGACAGCGGAGAAGATCCACTGATGGCCATTTGGTCTGAAAGTGACACACATTTTTCTTAGTCAGTCTGTTAGTGAGAATAAGTCCCACTTACACGCAAAGGGAGCTAGAGGTGAAGGCCTGATCTTGATAGCTCCTTCTCAGCAGCCCTCTTGCACTATGGGCAGGAACCTGAATCTTTGAGTCATTTTCTCTTTTCTGCACACAGCGATATTGTGACGCCTTCTGGGAGCCCCATGTTGACTGCACCCTTGGCAGAGATGTCAGCATGCTCCTGGTGTTGCCTGGGCAGAATATAGCTGTCAGGGTAGTCATACTTGGAGGATTTATTTTTGTCAGCTCATGCATTTCCTTTCCAGGGACTCCTAGAAACAACGGGAAGGGATTTCTGGAAGCAGAAAGTCATACATCCGCTTAGGATCCATGTACTGAGCATTTCCCGGTGATTTTGCTAGGTGGGGGACAATCAAAATTCTTCTAAGGAACCAGGTTGCCATCGTTAGTTAGGAGTGTCTTTGGGGAACGTGTCTTGGCTCCTGTTACCGCCAAGCCCCTTAGAGGTGCTTGCTGGGTGACTTCTGGCCCTTGATCATAGGTTCTGCTTTTGTAAATTAAGAAGGGGACACATTCTGAATTATACACGGGTCTTACATAGTTTGTAGGAATGAGTCTATTCTTCAGTCCAGCTCCACTGCAACGCTGAAGAGCTAGCACGAGGCAGGTTCCGTTTTGAAGCTCAGTCACAGAGTCCTCATTAATTTTGCAATGTCCGTTGACAGCCTGCAAGCATAGTGTGTTTAAGAGCTCCAGAGAAACTGCACATTTGCTTTTGGTTTCCAGAGTCTTCACTGCCGGACTCTACATTTGAGAGCCCCTGGGCCATAGTCCGAATCCTGAATGGATGGAAGTTGATGAGCTTAGAGATCAAGGGACAGTTCACGTGGACTAGAGATAACCAGCGGCACTGACAATGTTAAGTTTGGCCAGCATTGGGGAAGTGTGTGCTTCATAACCCAACAAATGTTGGCATCGCCGTTCTGTGGATGCAGACGGTATGGCAGTCCTTCCAGTGTCTAAGGTGATGCAGAGATACAGCTAAGGCATCTTGACGGTGCAGGGCCGGGTATGTTGGTGGGAGGCCAGGCCCTGGTAGGTATTCTAGCCTTATCAGTTCTGGATGGGGGGGACATTGTCTAACTTTGGTTCAACTCAACCCTCCTCTTCCTCACCTTCCTTCTCTCCTTCCTCCCATTCCCTGCTTTTCCCTCCCCTCCACCCCCTCTTTGGAATGAGCCCTTAATGATATGCAGAGGGAACATTTATCCCAAAGTGTGAGGGCAGTTTTTGGGTTTTAAAAGTGAGGCATATGTTGAAGGTAGGATTTTTTACAGTATCTTTTAAGATCTTAACGGATGCTGTGGGGTTTGGTTTCTGGTCTGTGATCCAGAAATGCCGGGACTTAGGCCCCCAGTTCGTTTCTAAGTTTCCTGTAAAACCCACACTCCTGAGAGGCTGGCAGTGTGTGGTACTGGGTCTGCTCTTGGATGCAGAGTTGGGGTGCTCCTGGGGGAAGCTGTTTCAGAGGTGTTTCAGTGTCCCCCAAACCAGGATGCACATGCTGGTGTGGCCGTGCCTCAGTTTCCCCAGGGCTGCATTGGTTTGCTCTGTGCTGGCATTGCTTCAGCAATTACTCACTGCATTCTTTTGTTGGAGGTGAATTTGCAGCAGCATTGCAGGCCATACTCACTTGGAGGGGACACTGTGGGCACTACGGCACAGATGGAAAGATCCACAGCTGAGCAGAGGACACGGTTTCACAGTCTGCCGTTTCTAGCTCCGTGGTCTTGTACCATACCAGTGACCTGATTGCACACAGTCAAGAAAAGCACCAGCCAGGAGAGATGGATCAATAGCCGCATTCGTAACAAATGTGCACACAAGGCAGCCCATCCATCGCATTAGGCCCAATCTGAAGTGCTACTTTAAAATATTAGCTCTGCGAAAACGTTTTAGAAACAGTCAATAGAGACGAGGGGCAGCGTGACATTTTTATATCCAAAAGTCTGTTCCCTCATACTTACAAATGTGCAAAGAGTCTCTGGTAGATTTTTAGACTAAAAAGTCCTAAATAAAAGCAGGGAACATTTATTATTTTTTAAAACTCAGTTTCATTGAGAAATAATTTATATGCAATGGAACCCACCCATTTAAAGAGTACAGTTTGGGATTCAGCAAACGTATGCCGCTTGTAAATCCCACAATCAAGCCCGAGAACGTCTCCATCACCATCAAGTTCCCTCATGTCCCTTCGCAATCAGTCCCTCAGCCCCGGGAGAGGCACTGCTCATCACCTCTGACAGAGCAAGTTATACATATAAATAGTAGCATATGCAATATGCTGTTTCGGGTCTGGCTTCTGTTTTAGCATGATCATTTTCAGATTTGTCTGTTACTCTGTGTATACATTTAAAAATTATCGACTGCTTTCAACAAAATCTGTTTCCTGTTCATCTTTTGATGGGCATTTGTGTTGGTTCCGGCTTGAGGGCATGGGCAATAGTGTTATCACGAGTATTCAGTTGCAAAGCATTTCTATCGGGCAATGGAATGGAACTGTGGGGTTGTAGATTCATTGAGCAAAAGAGAGTCTCTCAATAGTTCCAGACATTTATGATCAGTTGAGTTCTTTTTTTTAACAAAGATGTCAAGATAATTCAGTAGGGAAAGGTTGCTCTTCAATAGTCAGTACCATAGTGACCATATTATATCTGTCCAAATACAATACACTGATATATATCGATATATTGAGATATATCAATATACATATGTATGTTAGTATATGTGTATGCATAGATGTAAAAAAGAGATATCTGCATTATATAAAGAAAATAATATAATTTATAATACAATTCAATAAGGAAATGAACAAGATATTTGGACAAATACATCATAAAACAAAATGGGTGACTCCTCAATACATGTAAAGATATTCAAAATTTTTAGTTTGCTGGGAAATGCAAATTTCAAGTCATGAGATACTGCTACACCTCTCTGGAAGTGTGTAACATTTAAGAAAAACTGACAGTGTTGGTACAGATATGGATCATGTGAAACTCTGGTTGATAGACCTACAGCAAAGAAGTTTTGGGAAGGATTTTTTCCCGACACTGGAGACAAACTCAAGCAATGCGCATGTTAGGTAAGCAACCTCCCCCTAAACCACACCCCCAGCCATGTCTTCTGATGTTTTTCTCACCACATATATTAGTTACATGTCTCTGGCTGTGATGAAACACCACAACCAAAGCAACTTACAGAGGAAGGTTTGTTTGGGCTTACCATTCCTGAGGGGTAAGTGATGGGAGATTCATTCTATAAATATGTTTCTCCTATTGGTTAATGACTAAAGCACTGTTGGCCAATAGGAAAGCAAGATAGGCGGGGCTAGGAGACAAGGAGGATTCAGGGAGAGGTAGGAGGAGATTCGACATGTAGAGACTTGAGGGAGAACAACTCCAGACCCTCTCTCCAGTAAGATAAGACCACATGGAAATTCTTCGATTAATAGAAATGGGTTAATAATTAAGACAGAGCTAGACAATAAGAAACTAGTAATAGGCCAACAGCTCTATATCTACTACAGTGTCTCTGCGTGTTATTTGGGGCTGGCACAGCTCTGGTACCAGGCCGGCCAGAAAACCTGCTCGTAACAGGTAAGAATCCTTTCCCATCATGGCTGGTACACCTGATGGATGGAACAGGAAGCTGAGAGCTCACATTCTTTAGCATAACCCCACAAGGCAGAGAGAACATTCTAGAAATGGCATAGCATCTTTAAACTCTTAAAGCCTGTACCATTGGCATGATTTTTCCAACTGGGACACACTCCTCCATCATCTCTGAACAGATTAGATAAAACTATCACTTATTTTTGTTTTTAAATTCAGGTAAGACTAAAGAAAACAAAAAGTATAATTTGATAAGACAATTAGTATAAGGAAATTTGTCTATTTATTATCATCTATTTATCTGCCTATCTGACCTATGTATGTATGTTTGCATGTATGTATATATGTATCTATCTCTGTCATCTATGTTACCTATCATTTGTCGCTGTCATGTCTATCATCTATTTCTGTCATCTGTATTTATGTATCTCTCTCTGTCATATCTACCTATATCTATCTGTCTCTGTCATCTACATATCATCTATTTTCTATCTCTATAATTTATCTATAACTATCATTTATCTATCCATCCATCTATCTCTGTCATCTATCAATCTCTATATTTATTATCTATCTCTCTAACTCTGCCATCTATCTCTGTCATCTATATCTATAACTATCTATCATCTATCTACCTATCTCTGTCAGCTATCTCTGCCGTATCTATCATCTATCTATCTATCTATCTATCTATCTATCTATCTATCTATCACTGATGTTGATTCTGAGAACCTGTATAGCTAGCTCCTTGCCAGAGCTTTCCATATTATTGTATAGGTACAAAGACTTCATTTTGAAGCTTTAACCATTCTCACACATGTCTGCTCATTTTTGTAAGCCTGAGAAGTCTTTCTACAAATTTCATTTGCAGAAGACATTTTTGCTGGGTATTGAATTTTAGATTGACACCTTATTTTTGTACTTTAAAGACATTGCTTTTCTGCCTTTTTGTTTGTATTGTTCTGCCAGGAATGTTGCCCATTTTCTTTTCAGCTCTCTCTGTTTGTGACAAGTGTGTGTTTCCTATAGCTACTGCTGAGAATTTTCCTTTTAGCACCAGCTTTAGCAATTCAATTGTGATGTGGCCAGTTTTGCTCACATTTCTTATACTTGCGGTTCATTGCAACTCTTGGGTCTGTATGTTTGAAGTTTTTATGTTTGGATTTCTGAGAATTAACAAGGCAACATGAGATTTGGGGCTGTTTAGGCTTCTGTGATGATGCTAGCTAATGTATTTTTGTGCAGTTGAGGAACTGGAATGGAGGTGGACGTCATTCAGCAAGAGACTTTGCTCTTCCAGAAGCCGTTAAGTATTTTGCCACAAGACTCTAGATTAGGAAAATGAAGACCTCCATTTTAATTTTAATGGATCTGGGCAACTGGGTGGTTAGAGGGTCATCGTGGGTCTTTCTCGGTGTGCGCTAGGGCTAAGCTTCTGCTGTTGGAGAAGGAATAACTTGGAACGAGAAATCCAAAGGACAGGTTCTGTTGTTACATCAGGAGGATCCAGGCAGCTTTCACCATAGTTCACATCAGTAGCTCTCAACCTGTGGGCCATATGGTCCCTTGGAGGGTGGTGTCAAATGACTTTCAAAGGGGTCACCTAAGGCTATCAGAAAACACAGTTACTTACGTTATGATTCATGTTGTGACTTTTACTGTTAGTAGTAAAATTACAGTCATGAAGCAGCCAGAAAATAATTTTCTGTGTGTGTATGTGGGGGGAGTCACGGTTGAGGAACTCCGTTCAAAGGGTCGTGGTGTAGGAAGGTTGAGAACCACAGGTTTACATGAAGGGAGAAGGAAGGTCCTGGATTCGTACACGTGTCCTTCATAGATGTCCCTAAGCTAAGGACTTTGACAGCTTTGAAGCGTCTGCTTTGCATTTACCCTCCATTTGCACAAGTCCTCCCTAAAGGTCAGTCTTGAGGACTAGAGGTAGGACATTGCTTCCACTCTGTCATCTTGTGTGAGGTAGAGAAAGGCTCCTACAACAAGGGCCTTCTCTACCCTTCTTCCTCCCTCCCTCCCTAGTCCAGGAAGTATTTGCAAATCTCTGCCTACATTTTATCCTGAAGTAACACTTTCTTTCCTCAAGTACTCAGTGACTTATCTCCCTTAGGTAGCACTCAACTGCCCTCTCTCTTTTGTCCTGGTTTGCTTATAATTACTCTACTGTGCAGGATTGCAATGCTTCCCTGGTTCTAAGTCCGCAGGATTTGAATGCTTCCCAGGGTCTAAGTGAAAACTCATTTGTTGAGTCGGGCCACACTCAGAATCAAGGTTGTGTGTGGGTGCTCTCTTTGGGAAGCTGGGGAGACTACGTTAAGGGCAGGAGGCGCTCTCCTTGCTAGTGTGGGAAAGCCAGGGTGCACTGGGCATTACCGACAGTCGTTCTAACACCAAAAGGTGCAGCAGTTCTAACTGAGCACTGTGGGGGGAAGCAGCACGTCTCAGGAAATGTATTTTTAATACTTCTCATGAACACAGAACACGCAGCAAACACTGAAAACGTAAACCTCTGGTGTTTTCTTCTCGTGGTGATGTAATTGATAGGTGGACACGTGGACACATCCCAATTTTATACAAATGCTTTGGTAATAAATCATAGCCAGAAGGAAGTTTCCAATGTTTTGCCACCAGCGAGCAAATGCCTTCCACTTAATATAGGGAAATGTAAACAGAGTGAGTGCTCCCTTTTCTTCAGGCTTTAAAATCGTTAATAAAGATGTCTGTACTCTCAGAGGGAAGGGGCGAGCAGTCACAGTGTTGTTATTCTACTGAATAGTGAATTTATCCAGCATGTAAATTAGCAAATGCGCCTTTCCCTACAGCACATGTTGACATTTTCCTGCAGATGACTTGGCAGAAGGAGAAGCTTGGGAAGGGGGTTAGTGACAAAGGATGGACACGTCTGGTCACTGTCTGCCACAACCCAGACACACTGGCCTGCTGTCTCTGTCTCTGAGGCATGGCTTTCTGAATGCGGGAGCTGCTGTGGAGGACATGGGGTTATGGGACAGAGATCACAGCTTCCTAAGCCCTCGGAACCACGTTTTGTCCTTCGCATTCCCTTCTGTTACGTCACTCTAAGTCGGACAGCATTTGTCATGTTTGCTCCTCCAGTTACAATTTATGATCTCTTATAAATTTATGATTCATGTTCTTTTCCTCGTCAGCTTATCTACTGGGGTTCTCTCTTGAGTGGTTTGCCGAGGGCAAGCTGTTCTGCCTGCAAATTCTAAAGGTTTGGTTTTTATTCAAGTAGGAATCGGGGTTTTCTAGACCAGAAGGGGGTGGGTGATCTTGGAAGAAAGGGCCTTTGTAGAGTCAAAAAGAGTGCCCCGCCCTCTCTAAATGCAGTCAGCTTCTGTGCTGCAGACTCTTGCTGAGGGAGCCACCAAGGATCGGTGTGAGCTCTTGGCCATTTCAGAATGGCGAGGAGGGAGAGACTTAAGCAGATGCTTGGTCTTGAAGTGAATGCACAGGCGAGAATGGTGCTTCGATTGTGTCATCAGGGGACAGGCACCCCCCAGAAGAGGTCCTGGCCTCAAAGAAGCTTGGAGTGTGATGGCGGGGACATGCCTTGTGCTTGGGTAGGTGGGGATCATTCCAGACATCACAAAGCAGTGAGTTCAGCAAAGAAAACCCATCTTTAGGGGATCCAGAAACGATCCAGGCGAGTGAGCAGATGCACATCCACACTTACCCTCCTTACCTACCGTCTTATGAAAACTGCTCCACAGCGGGGACAGCTTTGAAGCGAAGTGACTGAGGTGTTGTAGATTATGGATTATGATTGTTTGGTATTTGTTTGCCATTTAGCTCCTTGTCACCAGCTACAGTGCCAGGGTTCACCTGTATGTTTCAATATTCCTTTGATTTTATATATGGCGTGAGGTGTAATTCTGGGAGACACCACGCAGGCTGAGTTAATGGTGTTTGTACTGGTTAGTGAGGAGCTAAGGGTAGTCACTCATTTAGTAAAGCCCACGGAGGAGAGATGCTCGACACAACTTCTTTCATAAAATGCGGTTACAGTAGCGCTCGTCCCACAAGGGTCAGCTGAGATGGTGACTGCCCATTCTCTGCACCACACTTGTAACGTTTACTGAGACAATGTTTAAGGTTAGAGCACGCACGTGTATCTGGGATATAAGAATATTCTTGAGCTCCAAGTCTTCAGTGGAGGGGACTAAGCCCCTCCCCTGCTCTTGTGTGTCCCCACGATGTGCACAGCCCCACACACATTTGCCTCATTGTGCTTTAACGAGTACAGCATCCTTACTGTGTGTGCCCGATGCCCACGTATGGCATCGTGCTTTGCCTGCCCCGATCAAACATCTGATTTGAGACTCTGTTGGAGATTCTTGGCTTCCTGTGCTCTGCAGAATTTGACTCCATGCTGCTCTCTTTGATCCCAAGGACTGTTCTCTCTGAGCTTCCCGAGGTGTAAGTCAACATTATCCCTGTCCCTAAAACTAAGTAGATATAAGCCTGCAGATGTTTTCTCTCTCCTTCATGCTGAGGCTGATGTGATGTGGGAGAAATCTTCTGTCTGTCTTCAGCTGTTCTTCAGGCTTAGTATTTTTTTTTTTCAGATAGCTCAGCTATAGAATGGAAATCTAGCTATATATTTTGTGATCTTCTCTAGAGGTCTCACGCATTCAGCTTGACCCAAGGCACCCTTGCCTAACAAAAGTGATGAGAACATCAGCTGTACGTGGCTCCTGGGCAGTGAGGGTATGTGC
>JANBXA010000190.1:24575000-24847500 GCA_030556225.1 Cricetiscus sungorus | reverse complement strand
AGGGACAGGTTCCCAGGGCAGAAGATGGGTTCCCAGGTCAAAAGGGATAGGTTTCCAGGCTGTGGTTTTGGTTTTGGATTCTAGGGGTTCATGGGGTTGTGATGGTCACAGCAAAGGGGTGTGGTCTCTTTTCATCACCCATCAGATGTCCCCTCCCCTCCTCATGACCACTGCCTTGCCTCTGACAGGCAGTCTATGTACCCATCATTCACAGCGGAGCTGAAAGCTCTAAGGCTTGCTGAGATTCAGTGATTGCTATAACACAGTTGGGGCCTTTGTCCTGGGGTCTCCACAGATTTAGGGATATAAATCATAAAAGAATAAAATACCCCTCTCAACAACCCAGCAAGCCTGAAAACAGAGAATGTATTTTCAGATGGAAACCCCTCTAAAGGATAGAGACCACAGTATAGTCAAACAATGGATCAGAGAGATGAACTGTACCTGCAAAGTCTCCTGGATGGTACAAAGCTCTGCCTGTCACAGGAGGTCCTGTTCTGAGGAGGACAAGGTGAGGAGGGGCTACGTGGACAGAGACCGTGCAGGCCCTGTGGCTTTGTAGAAGGATTTGGATTTTGTCCTGCTCATGGGGACCTACTTAGGAGGCAGGGCGTTGGGACCTTGTGGTGACGTATTATCTATGATTTATTAAAGCTGGCCTGAGGATTCAGAAAGCAAAGTTGGCCACAAGCCACAGAAGCCAGGCACACACCTTTAACGTCAGGACTCAGGATTAAGAGGCAGATGGATCTCTGTTAGTTTAAGACCACACTAAGCTACACGAAATATATCCAGTCCTAACAAAAAGCAGCTCACACAAAGGTGATCTCAGCACTTGGGATCACATGCCTTTAATCCAGGACTCATGAGAGGTATTGAAGACAGGAACAGGGTCTCAGAGCTGGCATTCAGTCTCAGATTTAGTTTCTAGCCATGCCGAGAAGAGCATAATCTGCGTATCTGGGGAGCAGAGAAGTCGGGAGCAGTCTGAAGATGGCCCCTTTGGTCTGTGCTAAGGTCTAGTGACTGGCTGATTTGCTTTTCTGATCTTCAGCTTGGAGCTTGAACCCCAACATCAGTCTGGGTCTTTTATCATGCTACAGGCACTGATGATGGCTTAAAGACTGCCTCGCCATCCTGTGACCCCTGTGTGGCCCCTGGTCTGGAAGGGGCACAATGCCTCATGCTTTTGCACAGTGCTGTGATTTCTAACTTAGTTTTGTGTTGGGGGAAACTTTTCATGAAGTTTTGGAAGTTGTCCCTGAGGTCCAGCATATATCACTGGTATTTTCTAGTGGGGGAAATGGATTCAAGAAATTGTATTTCCTTCCAGGCCCAGGTCCTCTCTCAGAAGAGGAGGGGAGATAATAGGAGAGACCAGGAACAGGAAGGGGAACTGTGAAAAGCTGTCTGTGTGCCATGGCCATTGCATCCATGAGCTCACAGTAGCTATGGTTACCAGCACATGGCTTGTATAAGGCTGAGCAGGTCCACATTCTACAGTGGATAGAGAATGGGCTCATGAAGCCTTGTGCCTAGCTGAAGAGCTATGGGCAGTTAATAGTTGCTGGATAAAGAGGGATTCATATTCCTCACTTGTTGTGTGTTAAGTTGTCTTTGCCCAAGTGAGTAACCCTCTATCCATGCTCATGCCAGGGAGCCCTAATTCAGTGCATCAAACTAGGAGAGAGTCTTGTTGAGAGGAAGAAAGCGTTTGGTGGGATAAGGAAGGAGATAAGCTAGGGTAATGGAAGGAATATGATCAGAGAGCACATCATCATCTGTCCATCCATCCATCACCCATCCATCGTCCATCCATCCATCCATCATCACCCATCCATCATCCATCCATCTTCCATCCATCCATCCATCCCCCATCCATCATTCATCCATCCATCATCCACCCATCACCCATCCATCACCCATCCATCACCCATCCATCCATCCATCCATCCATCCATCCATCCATCCATCCATCCATATTTATCTAGAAATGAGATTGTAAAAGAATACACGAAATAAGAAACAAAAGCATTGTTTAATGTTCCCTTGATTATGTGTTTCCATGACGACCTTGAATAAGGACATAGGTCCAGGAAAACTTAGATTCCGATTTGTGGTGCCACTGTGGAATAGCACCTGTATGCCAGGCACACTCAGCTAAGAGTCCCAGGGTCCTGAGTCCCAAGGCAGTGTAATCTTCTCATGACACCCTGCCCTCTGGGTTAATCCGCTCAGTGCTGCCCTCTCTTTATACCGTGTCTCTTCCCAAGTTTCTTTCCACTTCCAAGAACAGCTTCCAGTTTACAAAAAGGCAGTATTGTCACTTTCCCTAGAGGAGAAAAAGATCAATCGCTTGGAAATTGCTCTTTCTCTGTGGACACCAGGTGGAATAAAGTGACGGCTATGGAGCTGAAGATCTTATATCTGTGTTTCCAGACCATAAAATTATATCCTGCTTCGGTATGTATTTCACTGGTATAATTAAGCTGTTACTTCTCTCCAAATTTATTTCTACCGTATTTTAGCATCATTGCAGGATACTGTTAATGGCTCACAGAAGCTGAGGGTGAGACGTCAGTCCAAGACCCAGCTCTGTCACTTACTAGACTTTTGGCTTTGGGCAAATTTCTTTCTTCTACAAGTGTCAGGGCCCTCAATAAAAATTGATATAATAGCAGACGTTAATGGAAGTGAGCATTCACACTAAGGCTGATGGTATGTTTGGATTACTCACTCAATCTTTTCAGCAATCCTAGGTAGCGATTGCCTATTTCTTCCAGCCTACAGATGTGAATACCAAGGTACAGTTCACATCTGCCAAGGTACCTTACCTGGAAAGCATCAGGGCTGGCTGCTGGAGCCGTGTATGTGCTCTGAGCTGCTGACTAAGCCTGTTTCTGAGGTTGCTGTGAAACTGAAGGGAAAGCTTTGGGTCCCAATGCCGATGGGGCGATGACCGTCCTGCATGTTACACACATCAGGCATTGATAGGCCAGCCCGCCAGAGAAGTGGCCTCTGCTCTGACCCCAGCAGAGCACTGCCACTTTCACTGTCAAGGATGAGCGTCTGCTCCCACGGAGCCCGATGCTCTCACTGAAGTCTTTGTTGTCTCCCCAGCTCCAGCGGCGGTTCACTCCTTCAGGTGATTGGGCTTTTATACAGTTTGATGAGTGTGTGTGTGAGTGTGTGAGTGAGTGTGAGTGTGTGAGTGTATGTGAGTGTGTGTATATGTATGTGTGTGAGTGTGTGTGAGTGTGTGTGTCAGTGTGTGTGAGTGTGTGTGAGTGTGTGTGAGTGTTGTGAGTGTGTGAGTGAGTGTGTATGTGTGAGTGTGTGTGAGTGTTGTGAGTGTTGTGAGTGTGTGAGTGAGTGTGTATGTGTGAGTGTGTGTGAGTGTGTGTGAGTGTTGTGAGTGTGTGTGTGAGTGTGTGTGAGTGTGTGTGTGAGTGTGTGTGTGAGTGTGTGTGAGTGTGTGTGTGAGTGTGTGTGAGTGTGTGTGAGTGTTGTGAGTGTGTGTGAGTGAGTGTGTATGTGTGAGTGTGTGTGAGTGTGTGTGAGTGTGTGTGTGAGTGTTGTGTGAGTGTTTGTGAGTGTTGTGAGTGTGTGTGTGAGTGAGTGTGTATGTGTGAGTGTGTGTGTGAGTGAGTGTGTATGTGTGTGTGTGAGTGTGTGTGGGTGTGTGTGAGTGTGTGTATATGTATGTGTGTGAGTGTGTGTGAGTGTGTGTGAGTGTGTATATGTATGTGTGTGAGTGTGTGAGTGTGTGTGAGTGTGTGAGTGTTGTGTGAGTGTGTGAGTGTGTGTGAGTGTTGTGTGAGTGTGTATATGTATGTGTGTGAGTGTGTGTGAGTGTGTGTGAGTGTGTGTGAGTGTGTGAGTGTGTATATGTATGTGTGTGAGTGTGTGTGAGTGTGTGTGAGTGTGTATATGTATGTGAGTGTGTATGTGTGTGTGAGATACCCCTTTATGTGCCCCTAGGTGTGACCGTCCTGGTGTAGGCTGCCTCTGTCAGAGCGCCAGGCCTCGGGTTGTCTGTGGTGAGCCTGTAGCGTTCTGGGCCCCTTGAGTGAGCAGGGACCATGGGGCTTCTTACTTTATGCCCTCAGAACTGGCCCCTTGTCTCCTTTTGTAACCACCAACACAAACATGTCCTCTCCTGATTTGGCTTTCAGTATTTAACTACAAGTATGAGATTTTGTAGTTTGGACATGTCCACCCAGACCTTCATGGGTCCAGAGGGTCTGGGTTGCTCCAAGGCTTGTTCATTGCAGGGCAGGTGTTGGAGACTGCGGCAGTGCCTGGCCTGGGACCCAGGCTGCATCCTTACTGCCTGCAGGGGAGGGCACAGGAGAAACAGCCACGGCCCCCCTGCTAGCCCTTCTCCCCGGAGGCCCATCCCAAGCACCCCACCCCCCGTAACTTCGTAACTGGCAGCTCAGCTGATTTATGGGGCTAAGATAAGCTCATTATGTGAATTGTCAGTAATTATATAAATTGATGAGGGGATTTCTCTGTTCCTTGCCTGGGATGCTTGCGAAATCATTTCGGGTCCACTTTACTTCCTTGACCTAAACACTGATGAATTTAGACATTAGCCTTTCCAGTTCAGAATGACCTTTAATCTGCACATCTGCTGCTTTGTAGAAACTTGTCTTGGGTAGTATTTCCAGAGACAAATCCCAGCCCCATGGGTGACCAGGACTCCCTGCGTCTTTGAAACAATGCCATTGCATTGCCTTTATTTCTTAATTATTAAATATGAAAACCATCTTCTGAAGGTGCTCAGCCCTTAGTGAATGCTGGAGTGTTGGTTAGGGTTGCCGAGGACAACCATAGGCCTGGCTGAAGTACGTAACTCTGCTGGAGTGACCTTTGCCTGTCTGCATCCAAACCACTGGCAGAAACAGCCGTAAGAAGGAAGGATTGGTCCGTGTGTTGGCCCATGGTTTCAGAGGATCTGGCTCAAGGTTGCTTGGCCATAAGGGCTTTGACTGAGCCCCATGGCAGCAGGATCATTATGAGAGATCATTCTTCGTTGTGGATGGAAAGCCCCAGCCCCTCAAGGAGGCAGGCAGGATGGCTGCTGGTTCTGTGCTTGTCTTGCGTTTGAACATTGGGTTCAGGTGTAGAACCCGCAGAAAAGCTGGCATTGTGCATTCCTGTAGTCCCAGCAGCAGTGAGGTGCACAGCAGAGTGGTGCACCCCTGGGGATTTGCTGGGCTCCTGGCCTAGGCTTGTTGGTGAAGGTCAGGGCCATGACAGACCCTGCCTCATGTGAACTAGAAGGCACCTGAGGTTGCTCTGTGAGTTCTGTATATGCATCAAGAACATGCCCAGCTGTATCCAGATGTGTACTCAACCAGAACACACACACACACACACACACACACACACACATGCATGTGTACACACACACACACATGCATGTGTACACACACACACACATGCATGTGTACACACACACACACAAACACACACACATGCATGTGTACACACACACACGCATGTGTACACACACACATATGCATGTGTACACACACACACACAAACACACACACACATGTGTACATACACACATGTGCATGTGTACACACACACGCATGTGTACACACACACACCATGTACACACACATGCGTACACACACACACACATGTGTGTACACACACACACATGCATGTGTGTACACACACACATATGCATGTGTACACACACACATATGCATGTGTACACACACACACACACATGCATGTGTACACACACACACAAACACACACACATGCATGTGTGTACACACACACACACATATGTATGTGTACACACACACACACACTGCATGTGTACACACACACACACACACACACACGCACACACGCACAATCCTTCCCCAATGATTTACTTCCTTCACTTAGGTCTTCTTTCCTAAGGTTTCTAGAACCCTTCCAAAACTGTGCCACCGGGCGGGCAGCAGCGTTTAATAGGCGAGCTTTCACAGAGGCCCTTCATAACCAGTCAGAGCCCTTCACAGATGTGCAGGTTAGCTCTCAGTGGCTAAGCAGACAGTTAAGGTAACATGAGCAGGGGCTAAAACTGCCTTGAAAGTCCCCCCATATGGATGAACAAAAACCTATTATGACTCTCTCGTTAACATTAATACATTAGAAAACCCTGCTAATAATTCATACATGTGAATTTCCTGCTTGTCTGAGAAAATCCTCAGACATTGACACCCTGGCCACAGTCTTGCAGAGACAGCTGGCTGTCACTGAGGAGTAGCTGCCCTGCCACACTCTACCTTTCCCGTGTGCTACTCCCCTCTGCCTTTAAACGTCCCAGCTAGGGTCCGTGTGGCATTTGACTGTGGCAGTACCAAGCTCGTGAGTGTGGCGTGCTCAGTGACTCTGAAGCTCACGCACGTGTCACAGCGAACTCTGGACTGATGGAGAAAGCCTCTGACAGCTCTGTGTGCTTCATGTTTATACTTCTCCCTTTGTTCTATGCCCCCATCTCTAGTCTGTGCTCAGCGCAGAGGCCAGGCTGGAGTCTGTCAACCATGTGGAACCCTGTTACTCCTCTGTTTAAATATGGCTGTGCTTCCCATTCGTTTGGCGGCAAAGCCAGAGTGGTCACGCTGCCTGTAGGCAGGCATGAGGGTGCCTCCTGTTCCTCTCCTGTTCCTCTCCTGTTACCTCCCGGCCCCCTCCACTTCTCCAGCCTTAGTGCCCTGTGCTTTCCTTTACGCCTCTGGACTTAGGGTTTCCCCCTATTCCCCTGGGTACTTGTTTGCCTTTTGTCTCCTTCAGATGTTGCCTCCCATCTACCCATCTTTCTTATTGCTGTGCTCTACCCTGCTCCGTGTCCCCTGTTTCTTATCCCAACAAGAAGCTGTACACGTTTGCATTTTCATAGCATTTATTCCCTTCTAGCACACTGGATACTGTATTATTTATTTATTTACTTATTATTTATTATTTATTATTTATTATTTATTATTTATTTATTTATTTATTTATTTAAAATCATCACACTTGCCCCTTCCATGCTAGAAGGTGAATTCTGACAATGCTAGTGGCCTTTGCTGTACTCAACCATCTCATCCCAGCACATCGAGCAATGCCTGGCCCACAGTGGGCATTCACAAAGTCTGGTGGCATCCAGTGCTCTCCCAGAGCGTCTCAGGCAGTGATACTTGATGTGATGGCAATCAGGAGCTGTCCCCCTGTCTCAGTGTGCTACCCAGTAGGGAATCCTAGGAGGGGCTGTTGAGGACCCAGGGTGGGAGGCACAGAGTCCCAGCAGTTCCCCCCAGCGTGGCTCCCATGTGGCCTCCTTGTCCCATTGCCTCTTTTCTCTGTGACGACGCAGGTGGCAGTCTGTGTGTCGAACAGAACCAATATGGGACAGAGCAGATGAGTGGGGGTGTGGCGGCCTCACTGCCGGACTCCCCTCGACACCCAGACTGCTCACTGTGTTGCTGTGACGAAACACCAACCAAAAGCAGCATGGAGAACGAACCATTCATTTTGCTGTGGTTCTGGACGGTTCCATCATAGCCCTGTCTGCATGATGTATTTCCTCCAACAAGCCCCACACCCCCAAAGTTCCACAACCCTCTCCTCCAGGCACAGTTCTGGGTCTCACTGTTAGCATCCAGGGTGTGAGCCTGCCCTTCCAGAGGATGTCTGAGGCCGCTCACACAGCCTGCAATGCCCTTGGTCAGGGGTTCTAACACAGGCCAGCGCACAGGGCTGGGTCCCTCCTGCAGGAGCCCTGGGACAGCCACATTGTCCGCCCTGAACTGTGCTGTTTATGGCTAGTTCCTGAAGGCAAGTCGGTCTCTTGAAAAGTGCTCTGTGTTTCCTTCTCAGGGCTCTGGAAGACACTCCTTTTGTGGGGACAGATATTTACCTCCACTCAACAAAAATGTAACACGGTTTGACGTTTTCGTACTACAGCCTTTGCCGTGGCTGGAGGAGATGGACAGGGTGATGTCCATCCCAGCAGCTGCTAGGGGAGGCAGCTTTCACACTGAGCTCTCTGCCGTGCTATAGTGCCCGCCTCCATTTCTGCTCACTAATGGACAAGTGACTGCAGTCAACTGTGAAATAAAACAGGGCAAGCAGTGCCTCAGCCAAGTGGCATAATACACCCCTCATTCCAGCTCCAGGTGGTTGTCAGTAAAAAGTGGCATTTAAAAATGCTGACTGAATTCAGGCTGCAAAATGCTCTCTTCCATGATTTACACACATTTGGGTGAAGATGTGAGCATGTTTTGTTTTAATGCATCTAAGCCTATTAATCTCACCTGAAGTAGAGTATCTGCGATGGTTGTATATTTTCCCAAAAGCTTCCTGAGGGGACCTACCAGCGCCTCCTGAAACAAATGGAAACCCTCTTGACTCAGGGAAACAGA
This sequence comes from Cricetiscus sungorus, assembly GCA_030556225.1. NCBI lineage: Eukaryota > Metazoa > Chordata > Mammalia > Rodentia > Cricetidae > Cricetiscus > Cricetiscus sungorus. The sequence continues at coordinate 24,839,086 of JANBXA010000190.1, read as the reverse complement.
AATGAATGGGCATGCAGCTTAGAGCTCATAGCCCACCCTTCCCTGGCCTTTCCATGCTGGCCGCAAGGTGAAATCTTGATGAACAGATGGGCTTCTCATGGCTCCTTTGGAAGCAAACAGAAATGCCTCTGAGATAACACCAATAAACGTGCCCTTTCCTCTCTCAGAAACCCGAGGCTCAAAACTTCAGATCACAGGTGGAACAGAAGCTATTCCTGAGATTCTTTACCTTTCCCCTTCAAAAAGGAAGAGCTGAGCCTGGAGGGGGTGAGCCAGTGGCGGTTAGGGACTCTGCATGCACTTACAGACCTGTCACTGCAGCCTCTTCTTGGTGCCAGCTCTGTGACCACAAAACCCATAACCTCCCTGAGCCTTTATTTCCCAACGCCAGGAAGAGGATGTCAGTCCCACTTCCTTACAGGTCATTCTGAAGACCAGACAGGGTGATTTGTCAAAAGCCGACACTTGCTAAACACTGGCATCTATTAGCTTTCATTTGCTGCCTTTCCTGAACCCTGGAACCTCTTGTTTGTTGCTGGCATGATGAAAGATACACAGATGCTTCCTCACCGCCATCAATTTTCCTTCAGCTGAAGTGTCTCACCACTGGGACCTGGCACCATCTCTCCTCCCTCCCCACACTGTCATTGTCCCCACCTGATGAATGCAGAAGAAAGAGCCCTGGGAGGTTGATTGGCTTAGGAAGGAAGTGATCTCTAGCTCCTATTGGGAGAATAAGAGCCATCCTCTTAGACTGACCCACACTCAGCAGAAGCTTGACTTAAGGGGCTCCTGGTAGCTGTGTGGAGGGATCTAGAGATGAGGAATAGGAGAGTCCTCCCTGTGAGCAGAGGAGGCCACCCTTGCCCTCTGTGCAGATGTGACTTTCCATCCCTCTGCAACACACTTGGCCCCTGAGAGTATACCCTTCATGGACAGGGTGGTGTGTGTGTGTGTGTGTGTGTGTGTGTGTGTGTGTGATTTCTTTTCTTTTTTCTTTTTTTTTTTTTTAGTTTGGCTTTTCAACACAGGGTTCCTCTGTGGCTTTGGAGCCTGTCTTGGAACTAACTCTTGTAGACCAGGCTGGCCTTGAACTTACGAAGATCCACCTGTCTCTGCCTCCCAAGTGCTAGGATCAAAGGTGTGTGCCACCAACACCTGGCGTGTCTGTGATTTTTAATGATGAAACCAAGGTCTCAAATCTTTTTGTTGTTGTTGTTGCCAATACCGTGAGGTAGTGTTTTAGCAGTGGTGATGGTCCCACATGTTTATCCTTTCCTCTGAGCTCATGAGTGAAATTTATTAAATATCTATCAGTTCATCCTACCTCACTGTGATAAAACAAAAACAAAAAACAAAACAGAACAAAAAAAAAAAACCAGGGGAAAATAACCCAGTGTTAAGAGCTGGTTCCCTATAGTCCAGGCTGGGTTAGGGTAGATTTAAATGGGTTCATGCTTGCAGGAGCCTGCTGTGTGTCACAGCTGGTCCTCAACACGAGGCATCATTCACTGTTACATTTCAGTGTTTCCTTGATGTCTCCACTCTGGACATATTAGAAACCTTTCCTTCCATTACTGTGGCTCCTGTGATTCGGAAAGATACAACTTCATGGAGGGGAAGGGGCTTAACAAAGATATAAGTGCAGACTGGGTATATCTCAGGTAGCACAAACTGCCTGCCTCCCTTTGGATATACTTTAGGATGCTTGGTGTCGTTTGCCTGTAGATTGTCCTTCCCCGTCCCCTTCATTTGCCGTAGAAACCCCTGTCCTCTCCAGTTCTCCCTCACTGATTGCACTGAGAGGTTTCTGGAAAATCCCAAAGGCTCGGTGCATTCCGTGCCTATGTGGCTGGTGTCTCTGCCCCATCCATACTCTCCAGGTCATTGCCACTAGTCTGGTCCATGAAGTATTTCCCATGCCACTTGTTCTTTTATAGATAGAAGTAAGCAAGCGCTATGGTATTAGATTTTTATTGATCACTTAACTAGGGGAGAAATCATGGAAATATTATCCATAACTCCCCATTAATATGCCGTACTTCCAAATTAGAAAATCAATTGAATTTGTTGAGTATTTGTTTAGTGTGGCCCCATACTTCACCCAAAGATTTGTTTCTGTCTTCCTGAGAGAAGAATTTGCTCTGTATTCCATATCAGATACAACTTGAAGGGCTGGAGGAAGGGAGATGAATTAAGCAAATATTTCAGATTTGTTACTGTATATTTGTGAGCCATAGAAGTTAATGATCCAAGGCCAGATACATTGCTCAATGCCAGACACAATCACATTATGTTCTGCTATTCCTGGGGGACCAGGGGATGGATTGCGTTCAGGTTTCTCTGGCTTGTCTCCTGGGGTGACGGGAACCTTAAGCAGCTTTATCTTGGACCAAACACTTCATTTCCAGGCACCAGTCATTTCCAAAATGTGAGTTACTGTCATGGTGCTGCCTTGCAGTAACCCATCAGCTAATGAGGCTGTCTCGCTAAGGTTTGCACATGCCCAGGACTGGCATCAGGCAGGTAGGCGCTCAGGCAAACTGCCTGGTTGACTGGCCAGCCGCGCTGCAGTCTTTGGGGCCCACAGAATGCACACACAGGGGCACTGGTGTTTCAGGCTGCCCCCTGTGCGATGGGGCTGGTGGCGAGACAAAGTCCTAGCAGTTCTGCAGGTGACAGAGGACTGATCCTACAGTTGTCACTCCAGTGCTCCCCTGTTTCAGGACCTCATGATTCTCTTTCATTTGAAAAATCACCATTCCATTCCCACTAGGTAGGTAAATACTGAGCATCTGCTGATTTCTGGGAGTAGGCTAGCCTCTGTGGGCAGGAAGTGCGGAAAGCCAAGTCTCCTGGAACCCGAGAGCTCAGAGCTGAGTTTTCAAAGACGAAGAAGGCCAGGTGACTTGAAGAAGTTCATGGTGACTAAATGGGCCTTGAGGAGCCCAGGGTGGCGGGCATTCATTCGTGTGGTTTTCACTGAATGGAGGAAAACAGACTGTCAGGGAGGATAGGCTGAGCCCAAGATGAGGAGCTGGTGGTGACCTTAGGGGACCTCTCTCTGGAGATGCATGCTCAACTACTGCATCTTAGCAGTGGACAGAGGCGGGGCCCGCAGTCTGCCCCAGTGTTGGTGTGCTCAAGGGAGGCAGGAGGCCAAAGTTCTCCTTCAGCTCCGGCTCAGTGACGGGAGTGGAGATTGGAATGGACAGAAACTCGATCATTGTCCTTAGAGACTGAACTATGCTGTTGCAAAGCAAGGCTGGGAAAGCTTTACTGTAATTGTTGGCAATGCATGAATATAGCTGCAGGTGCAACCTAGACAGAGGTCCCCAGACAAGCACGGCGAGCAGCCTGTAACCCCTCCTGTTGACACAGACACATACTCCATGTGTAGGGCATGGTGAGCAGCCTATGACCCCTCCTGTTGACACACTCTCCATGCCGAGGGCTAGTCCTCAAACCTGCAGGAGAGGTAGCCATGGCTCCTTAGCTCTTGGAGCAATCGTCTTTGTGTAAAAGACCTCTGCTATCTATAGAATTTCGGGCATTTCCCAGCTCAGTACCCTTTCCAAGGGACTCCTTTGAAAAGTCATGGCCCCATGGCCCCTTACCTCAGAGTAATCGCAGAGCAGGGCTTTGAGCTTTGTGAACCAAACATCTGGGGACCTCAGTCCTGACGTTTCTTTTTCATTTATCTGGGCGACTTGGGCCAATTTGCTTAACGTTTTAGGGCTGTTTTCTTTTCTCGCATGATGCTGGTGAGTCAAGTGTTTTGGAAGGCTAGAAGGTACAAAGCACTTTGCAAGGAAGGGATTTAATGCTGTACCACTCTCTACCAGCCTGGTATCAGAGGCGGGGCGTAGCCACTCAGGACTTCTTTAGGGGGCAATGAACTGGTCTCGCTAATTCAAGGCCACATCACCCGGTTTCTGCGCAGGATTCAGAAGTATGGCACTTTGGTAAATATTTTTATATGTACTTTGTTTTTGTGTTTTCCCTGCCTATGACATGAAGAGAGTGAGTTGCTTCTTACGGGGCTATTGAGGGAATCAAATGAGACTACACTGGAAAAGATCCCCTGTCCCAGAGGGGACGCCCAGAGCTTGCCTGCTCTCCCATGCCTCACATTCAACCCACTCCGCTCTGCAAACACCACCGTCCTGACTTTTGCCTCATTATCGTACAGTCGGAGGTACTAAAACAATTTTTTTTTTTAAGTAAAATCAGTTCTCTCTCTTTCCAGCTTAAGCAGTCATGACTATGAACTCACAGGTGCAGCGTACATTATCATACATTATTTAAATAAAGCACATATGTGTACTTCCCCAAATCCTCAGTCGCATATGTGTCACCTGTAGGGAAATGCCTCAATAACCGAGTCCCGGTGAGAGAGATGTCCACGTTCACAGACGCGTTTTCTTTGTCACTTCTTGTGAAGTGGTCCAGGCCTTTGGGAGGGGCAGAGCTGTGGAGAGCCAGCTTTACAGCTGTGGGAGTCAAATAGCAGGTCGAATAGTGGTGAGAAATCCCACATCCACTATAGATGGCATCTGCATCCTAAATTTTGAAAGCTTCGAAAGCGGCTTGACCATGCTTCAGTGGAGGGGGGTCACACATCCAAGAATATAAGGGCAGCACAACTGTACTTGATGGGTTAAAGAAGCGTATGAAGTTGGGTGGGTAGGAAAGAAAGGGGTGAACACAATCCAAATGCATTGTAGGAAATCCTCAAAAGGCTAAGAAAAAAAAATGAGAAAAGCAAAATGGTTGCCTCCACCTTCTAGGTGTTAGAGTCCCAAAGTCTCAGCTGACATGGTCCTTGACAAAGCTGCCAAGATGAAGGATTCTGAGGCTGCATGCTTATGCCAGAGACACACGGAGAGCTTTTATTGGATGCCATTAACTTGGAGACTTCTCATCAGGGTTGGGCAGTTGGGATCCTCCAGTGAGGAAATGTAATGGATGGCCTTGGTTGCATATTGTATGTATGTATGTATGTATGTATGTATGTATGTTGTATGTATGTCTCTTCATTTCTGAAGGGACATGCGTACACTCAAGACAGACGGATTCCCACCCAGGGCAGCAGCATGCTCAGGACTCATTCTGCAGACCCTGACATAAATCTCTTTCTGAATGTACTGTGGGGGCATCATTTCTGCTCCACCAGCTGCCCCCCATGTGACCTGTGCACAGCATAGCGGCCACCTGCAGGTAGAGGAGTTGGCGGTTAAGTCTAGTCGTTTGGAGATGAGTCCAGGCCTAAGTGCTAGCTAGCATTGGTGTTGCTGAGATGTGAGGCAGATGTGTGTGTCCTGGGATGTCCTCTTGCTGATGGAGACCTCCTCACCCCAGACTGGGGGGAATGCAGTCTGCCTGTCAGGCCTCCAGCTTCACTCTCTTTGGAAGAGCAATGTGCTTTTAATTCTGCAGATCAGATGCGATAACTGGTGTTCACATGGCTGACACATCATTTTAAAGAAAATTACTTTGGCAGCCTTGACATTTGTATGGATAGTTGATGAGTTAAAGGAAGGGATCCAGATCACATCAGAAATACTTCACCACCACAGAACACTGTGGTGGTCTGCGGAAAACAAAATTCAGTAGTGGTGTAAAGCTGTCTGCCCACCCTTCTGAGCTGCAGTGTTCTAGGACCATGTCATTGGCATAAACAAAGGAAGAGAAGGCTCTGCTATGGGAGTGAGGAGATCTGGGCTCAGCCCTGGCTCCACCCATTTGCTAACATTCACCATGGCACCAAGGTTGTTTCATCTTGCTTGGCTTCAGTGTTGCTCGGCCATTCATACTGCTTGAGCATCTGAGAAAAGCTTTTCTCTCTCCCTAGAATACATGTACATATCCAGAGAACATTTTTCACACAGAGAGAGGTCTGGTGGACCACTCGAAGCGCATCCATGGGCCTCCAGACTTCAGGGCTGAATGACCTTTACAGTCGCCCCCTGCTTTGAGATCATTCCAAGGTCACACGTGATTTATATATAACACTGTTCTGTAGCGGGAGGGGCGAGCACAGCTGGCCTCACGAGTATGGTGCCTGTTGTCTGGTTAAGTTCAATAGAGATCTATTGATCACCACTGCTTGTCGGTCACCCCTGGCCGGAGGTGCAAAGGTGAAGGCGACACATATCCGCCATTGGAGGGTCTGTCCAAGGACACTGTTCATCTGCAGCAATGTTAGAGGGCACATAGAGGAACCAGAGGATACATTGCGATTTGAAGTTTGAGTCTGACTCTGCATTGCTAGGATTCTATCCTTTAGGGTCTTAGACAATTCACCAGACCTTCACTACTATAAATGTGTGATAAAGTTACTGGTTCTAGAACTCGATGTCCTAGCAGGTTATGGGAACTGGGTTTGCTTATCTATGAATTCAAAAGAAATTACCTCTGTGTGGCAGTGTAGTGTCTACAGAGGATAAAGGCCAAACACTTGTTCCTCAGAGCATTCCGTCTATGAGTGGCGGCCAGGTCTTGACCAATTAAAAGTCAGTGAAGCTGTAAGCATGCATGACCACATGAGTGTTTAGGGAAGGAGGGCTTTCTCGGGGTTTGTCAGGTGGAGGGCTCTGCCCAAATCTGTGGTCTCTGCCTTGGCCATGTAGTATGAGTCATGCCATCATTACACAAGTAATCCCTGTTAGCTGTAGAAAGGTGGGAGATGCTGGTTTTAAGCCAGATGTGAAACACATGCCAGACAGCCATTTCTGGTGATTCGTGCCACTTCTAGGGTTTTGTATGCACGCACTCATGTAGGAACATCTCCCATGTGATGGGGGACGCCCTTCTGTTTCTCTTATTGGTTGATAAATAGGGCACTGATTGGCCAGTAGTCAGGCAGGCAGCATAGGTGGGGGAGACCAGGGGAAGGCTGGGGAGAGGAAGGCAGAGAGAGGCCACCACGAGACACCGTGCTGCTGAAGGAGTAACATGCCAGATAATGGGTAAGCCACAGCCTGGTGACAATACATACAATAATAGAAATGGGTTAATAGTTAAGACAGAGCTAGCCAATAAGGAGCCTGAGCCATTGGCCAAACATTTTATACTTAAAATAAGTCTTTGTGTGTTTATTTGGGGGCAAAGCAGTTATGGGACCAGGCGGGACAGATACCTCCATCTTCAAATGGCACCACCACCTTGAGGCAAGAGTTTTCACATAAAACAGAGCTGCAATGGGCTTCCTAGTCACACAGTATCATGGTGCAGAGACATTGTGGCAACTGGGCTTGAAAACAACATGGCAGATTCCCACCATGGTACACAGAGGCCTTGTCTCCGAGCCACAGAACATGTCACATGGTAGAGTTAGCTTTTACTAATACAGACAAGAAGATGAAATGGTTAAAAAATAGAGTAGCTGTGGTAGTTCATAGCTATAATCCCAGCACCTGGGGAAGCAGAGGCAGGCAAATCTCTGTGACTTCAAGGCCAGCCTGGTCTACAGAGTGAGTTCCAGGATAGGCAAAAGTACACAGAGAAACCCAGTCTGAAAAAAACAAAAAGAAAACAACAACAACAAAAAGACAAACACAGAAACAAAAAAAGAAAAAGAAAAGAAAAGAAAAGAAAAGAAAAGAAAGCCACACAGAGATGAAAAGCACACAGAGAGTCCAGATACTGTATTTTATTGTGTTGTCTTTGAGTTGCTTAATTGCTGGAGGAAGGAGAAACAACTACAAAAGACATTTGATTATAAATGCTGCTGGATTAATCCAACTTAGATTATTTTAAAAATGACTTGAATTCTAAATTTACTCTAAGGATATGTAACTTTGGAAAAGAAGCTCTACTTTTGTTTCCACAGAAGATGAAAAGCTGTGGATTCTTTCCAGACTAATATGGTTTGATCAAGCAAGACCCCCTGAAGCAGTGACCCAGGTGATCCAACATCTAAAACAGCTGAGATGATGCAGCCTCACAGGCTAATACAGCCAGGATCTGGACAGGTTTCTGGGTTTTCTCAGGATCCCCATGGTATCAACAGCACCCCAAATAGCAGGAAGCAGCTTGAAGGTAGCCACTCCCAAATTTCCAAATATTGTTTATAAATGTTTTCATTTAAACGGGGTTAATTATAAGTGGTTAATAATCACAATCTCCTTGTAAAGCAAAAAGTGGAATATGATGTAGAAATGAATTGGTATGGATTTTGATTTATTGATACAAATTTGAGGTCAATTTTGTGTATTTCTACCCTTGCTTAGGTATTGTGCTTATATAGCTCACTTAAAAATGTAACGTATAACTAGGTACAGCCCCTTCCCACACTGCCCCACTGGTGTCCCATATGCAGTGCCCACCTAGCCCTGTATGGAGGCGGGGCCTCTGCACCATCTAGCTATAGTCTGCCCGACTGCCGCAAGCAGACTGCAGAACGGATAGTGTTATCTGCAAGGAGAAAGAGGCCAGGCTTGGTCTCGCCAGATATTAAGTGATGATGTGGGGTCTAAAAAAATGCAATCCTAAGGTAGTATCTAGGGTATATTTAGGTCAAAGATGCTGGAGAGAGAATTCAGTCACTGCTAGAGTAACCTTGTGAGGCTGGCTGTGGAGGGGAGGGGAGAGGTGAGTGAGGCTGGCTGTGGAGGGGAGGGAAGGGGTGAGTGAGGCTGGCTGTGGAGGGAGGAAGGGAAGGGGTGAGTAAGGCTGGCTGTGGAGGGGAGGGAAGGGGTGAGTAAGGCTGGCCGTGGAGGGGAGGGGAGAGGTGAGTGAGGCTGGCCTTGGAGGGGAGGGAAGGGGTGAGTGAGGCTGGCTGTGGAGGAAGGGAGGGAAGGGGTGAGTGAGGCTGGCTGTGGAGGGAGGAAGGGAAGGGGTGAGTAAGGCTGGCTGTGGAGGGGAGGGAAGGGGTGAGTAAGGCTGGCTGTGGAGGGGAGGGAAGGGGTGAGTGAGGCTGGCTGTGGAGGAAGGGAGGGAAGGGGTGAGTGAGGCTGGCTGTGGAGGGGAGGGAAGAGGTGAGTGAGGCTGGCCGTGGAGGGGAGGGAAGGGGTGAGTAAGGCTGGCTGTGGAGGGAGGAAGGGAAGGGGTGAGTAAGGCTGGCCGTGGAGGGAAGACGGGAAGGGTGACTTTCATGAATCAGACTAAAATTGAATGCTGTACCGGACACTCTGACAAGTCTTTGCTCTACTGCACCCTCAGAAGAATCTCATTTCCCTTTTCACAGAGCAGGAGACAGAGGCGTGGGTTGTCAGAGGGCACACGGCCTACTGCATGCGGGGCCGAGTTGTCAGTGTACACAGTCAGCCTCCAGAGTCCCGTTTCCCCCGGGACTGCAGGAATCACCCCTTAGCAGAAGGTACCATTGAGGGAGTTTTCTGAGATTCTATCACAACTTCTGAGAGACAAGAGAAAGACATGGTTGCAGACGTGGCTGAGCCCACTAGTCACAGGAGTGGTGCTGTCACTGGCGTGGGGGCGTCAGTGACGTCATATTGTGGGGTCCTGGGTTGAGCGGAATGCCTGTTGCACACTTGGGTCCTAACTGAAAACCACGACTAAAGCAGAGAGAGATGGGGAGAAGTGGGGGAAGCCCTTAGAAAGACAGCCTGGGAGAGCTAGAGGGTTCGTCCACCCAGAGGACAGCTGGAAGGATCCGCTGCAGAAGCAGCGGGAAGACAGGATGTGGGGCCTGGCCCGAAGCCTGCGTTCACGGACCCCAAGCTGGGCAGCCAAAGCCAGGCGGTCTGTGAGTAGGTGGGTCTTCTGCATCTCCGTGCATTGGTGAGTGAAGGGAGATTGTTGGATATGAATGAGTTCAGAGAAGGACCAGTGAAAAGAGCAGGCCTTGTGAGGCAGACGGAAGGTGTGGGTACAGAATCAGCAGCGACGATGTACTAGCCATGCCCGGGGGATGGTGGGGGTGAGGCGGGCGAGCTGTGCAGAAGATCACAGGTGCCTGGGAGATGAGAAAGGTCAAAACCCTTGAGACCCAGGAGGGGACCCACGGGGCCTGGGGCTACACTTGGCACTGCCCCACAAGGCAGGAGTTCTCCCTTAAGGTGGCTGCCGTCGTGGCCGATGCCTTCTGGTTCTTCAGTCTCACCAGCTTCATCTTTCTGAATAAGCTCAGCTCTGTCCATCTGGCCTGCAGAGTGTGTCCTGCATCCCACACCCGGCCGATCCTTTCTGCCACCTGGCAGCATTAAAATCATAGCATTAAAATCTGGCTTCTCTCCCGTACTCCTCTGCAAAGTTCTGTGATCTCTACCCTGCCCTGACGCCATGCCTGACACACGGTAGGGGCTCACACAGGGTTTAAGCACCATTGTGTGTGGGGAGGGGCCCCGCTGCTGTAGAAATTTCCAACACGTACGCGTGTGTGCATCTCTGGAAGCTCACTCTGACCCGTTGTGGTTCTTCCCAGGACAACTGCTGTGTTTTTCAAGCTCGACCACCTGTCCTCTGCCCTGCTGTCCCTCTTCCCCTAGTTAAAAACGGAAACAGAGCAGGCAGAGCGGACCTCACAAGGACCTCTTTCCCTTAGACAAATAGCCGGTCCTCCTATTAAAATGGTAATTTCCTTTGTTTAAAAAAGGAAGATGTGGTCAAATTAAGCTAATCTAATTTGCAGTTTTTCATTAAAAATATATACGAGTTAAGCTGGGAGGCTGTTGTGGTCCCAGGGGCCATTCCCAGTGTTCACAGGCACAGGAACAAACGTCCTTTGTTCCAGGCATGATCACTTCCCCACTCTGACTTCTTCTTGACCTTGTTTCCAACCACAGGGGACTTCTATCTGCTGACTTGTCTTGTATGGTGCCCCCTTTATTAAATAGAGAAAACCCCAAGTACCTCCGGTTCGCCAAATCCCACACAGAGAAGAGAAAGGGTCTCCTTTTAATGGGGTATGCAGGACAGAGACATGGGGATTTTATGTGAGATCAAGCACAGTGTAAGGCCTGCCCATAGCTAGATGGTGTAGCCTCCATACATGGGCTGGGTGGACAGTGCATATGGGACACATATGCCCACACATATGGGCAGTGTGGGAAGGGGCTGTAGGGTTTCTCAGTGTTGAGGGGGCTTCCCGCAAAGCCCCATATCCCATAGTTTGATAACATTGGTATCAGCGTATACCCATTTAAACTTACACAAAAGTCCCCATACCCTTGGGAATGAAGGCATCTGTACTGAGCTGGGGTACCTGAGATTGCATGGTGTGGTTCCCCTTCTGCGTTCCACCCACAAGGGACTTGATTCCCATACTATCGCTTGGAAGCACTGACTTCTCAGAGACTGTGGACATTGTTTCCTACCTTCTACAGCTTGGTGGCTCTGAGCCCGTGAGGTGGGCGTGATGTCCTGCTGAGCTCGGTGCATGGCAGTGGTCAGAGAACAGTGACTTTGACCATCACCACTAGCTTGTGGACTGGTTGTCACGTGTTGGGACCACATGATTCACATTTTGCTTTGGGGTCCTCTCAGCAGTGATATCTCCAACCTTGGGGACAATGTGTTTTTCACTGTGGTGTCAGGTGGAGCCAGGGCGGTATTAGATAGTGGGTGTAAGTGTATGGGGCTCACAAAGGCAGAGCGTGCCCTCCCTCAGAGGACATGGTATAGAAGCCTATGAAGAACGCACAGGACCCAAAGTATTCTTGGATTTCTAGATAACATGGGCCCTCCTTGTAGTCATTTATGGTTGTAGACCTTAAGGGATGAGTTGGGTTCTCTGCTCTCTGGAACTATGTTTATTTGGATTGTCACTCATCACCACCTGCAGGACGTATCTCTCAGGAAGTGTGGGTAGTATTTTGTGTTTGTACTTGTCACATCCTGTCTTACTGGGCATTGGAACAGACTCTAGATACTTTACGGTAGCCATCCTATTTTCTCGCCTACAGCCCAAATTATGCCAGTCTCTGCTAAGCACCACGTGTGATGACAAGTGGATAGTCGGTGCTGAATTCTCTTCCTTGGCCGCTTCCTCATCAGTCAAAGCAGTGAGCGTTTGGCAAGTCTTCCGGAGAGATTTTCTTTATCTTTTAAATGTTTGTCTAAAATTAATTTTGGCTGTTTTGAAGAGGCCAAGAGTAGAGGAAGATTTTGAAGAGCAGAATCCGTATAGTCTTAGCAAGGTGTTGAAAGCTTCAAGCTGAGCATGACGTGTGAGTGCTGAACCCAGATAGAAACTGAAGTCGTATCTACACAGCTGCAGCAGGAGAGTAGCTATCTCTTCCAGGAAGCAGAGCTTGCCAGGGCTGTGAATGCCAACACACACTTCACAGGCGGGGGTGGCATAGGTGCGGACAGATCCATACACCCTGGGCATTTGGCTGCACATCAGAGACATCGTGGTTTTTATTGAAGAGTTTTGTGACCTTGATGTTGTTGTACAACAGACAGCTTGTGAAGTCAAATTCAGCTCACCCCATGCCCTTTACCCCAGAGACAGCATCACAAAGTACAGGGCAAATTCAGCTCACCCCATGCCCTTTACCCCAGAGACAGCATCACAAAGTACAGGGCAAATCTGGCTCTCCATCAGGAAGAGCACTGGAGTTTGACAGTTTGTGGTGAAGCATGTGTTGTGTTGTTTGTGTGCTTTCATTTGGCACCTGACAGGGTGCTGTCACCAGAGTGGGATTCTCATCACCCTAAGCTGTGGGCACCACCAGAGATGGAGGCTTTTGTACTTCCTGTTATGTCCTTACTGCCTGACGGAGGCCCAGAGTCTTGTAGGAGCTTCACACACATCTGCTGCATGTGCAAACAGACCTTCCCTGATGCTGGGCTCAATCCTCCTGAGTGCTTTCTGATGAATGCTTTTAGTGCATCTACGATATCCCCTCAAGTGCACTTTTTCTGGTGCTGAGCAGACTGAATGGGATACAGCAAGACATGGTTCGGCCACCTGATGTGTGAGTGACAGGCCTGGATTCTGTTCTCAGCAATTTCTCTTTCTCTCTATGCCAGTGTTGACTTGCTGGGAGAATGTGAGTCCCATTGTATCTCATCCTCAAAATTAGTGGCTACAAACTGTTGATAGGCCACCCTCTCTCTTCATTTCTCAATCCATCCATCCATCCATCCATCCATCCATCCATCCATCCATCCATCCACTCATTTATCTATTCATCTATCTGTCTATCCTAACTACCCATCCATCCATCCATCCATCCATCCATCCATCCATCCATCCATCCATCCATCCATCCACTCATTTATCTATTCATCTATCTGTCTATCCTAACTACCCATCCATCCATCCATCCATCCATCCATCCATCCATCCATCCATCCATCCTAACTACCCATCCATCCATCCATCCATCCGTCCGTCCGTCCGTCCACTCATCCGTCTATCCTAACTACCCATCCATCCATCCATCCATCCATCCATCCATCCATCCGTCCGTCCGTCCGTCCACTCATCCGTCTATCCTAACCACCCATCCACCTATCTGAATGGGGGTAGTCTCACCATGTAGCTGAGGCTGGTATTGAACTCCTGGCCTCAAGAGTTCCCTCCCCCACCCTCGGCCCTTTGTGCAGGTGTTCTGTAGGTGGTATCACCCTACCCAAGTATTTTTGTAAGGCAGTTTCAAGTTCCTAGCAAGATTGAGAAGTTACAGAGACTTTTCTAGATACTGGATACCCCTACACATGCACACCTTCTCCACTACCAACTCCTCACCAGAGTGATGCACTCAGACGCTTCATTATCACCCAAGACACATAGTTTACCATTTCTTGGGTGCGTATTTTGTGAGTTTGGGTAAATGATGATTATATCTAGCCTCACATCACTATGGCAAGTAGCTTTATTTGTCCTAAAATTCTCTGTATTATGTGTGCCCACCTCTCTCCACATCCTAACATCTGACAGTATCTTACTGTTTCCGTGGTTTTGACTTCCAGAACATTAGAGGCTAGAATCACACAGTGTAGCCTTTTCAGATCAGCTTCTTGCAAGTACTTGTATGTACTTGTGTTTTCTCTGGGTCTTTTCTCGTTCTCACAGCTGATCTCTTTTCAGTAATAAATAACACACCATTGTCTGGATGTTGCTTCCTTGCTGTATACCCATGAAAGATGTCTTGATTGCTTCCAAGTTCTGAGAATTAGAAATAGCGCTGTAAGCATCTGTGAGAAGTTTTACTGTGGCTGTAAGCTTTCAGCCCCTTTGGAGAGCCAAGGAGGGAAGCTGCTGGAAGGTATGGCAAAAGTCTACTGAGTTCTGCAAAGTGGCTTCATATTCTTTCCACCAGCAATGGACCAGGGCATGGGCTGTGTCCTCACCGGCATTTGATGACATCACTGTTGGGGACTTCGGCCATCTCTGTACATGTCATTAGAGTTTTTATCCACCTGCTAGCACGTTTGGGGCATCTGATGTCTTTTCATTGGGTTGTTTCCCTCGGTGTGTCTTCCTTGATATTTGTTCAGAGTCAGCCTATTTAACTAGGTTATTTCTTATTGCTGAGTTTCAAGAATTCTTTGTATATTTCAAATAATAATACTTTATTATATAAGACTCCTATAAGTACTTTCCTCATCCAGTGGCTCATTTTTTTTTCCATTTTATTAGCAGTGTCCTTTACAGAGAAGAAAATTTTAATTAAGTCCAGTTTATGAGATCTTTCCATGTGACCCTGTCCTAGGCACTGCTGGCTGGATTGTGTTCCACTGTCCCATAGAAGTTACATTCCAGGCCTAATTGCCAGTGTAACTGTTACCCTCTTGTGGGTTGAGCCACAAAGAGGCTGTATTGTCAGTTCTAAGTGAATGTTTATGCCCCCATGAGACATGATCCTTAGCCACAAAGGGTGTCTTATAGGTGGAACCCATCACCCCATCACAGGGAGCTTGTTGGGCGCATGCCTCTGCTGGGCTCCTAGCCCCTGTTCATTACCCTGGGCCCTAAATGGAGTCTGTTTGGCTTGTGTCCACTGAAACTGCACAGACTGGCTGAGAAAATGTGTGTGCTGATGCACAGTGCTACAGAGAGAGCCTGGTCTGGGCCTCTGTGGGCTTCAGTTGCCTGTGGCTTAGATTTCCCAAATACGCCACGCCCATCCAGTCAGTGACCACTCAAGTTGTATCAGGCTGTCACAGTCTCCAGTCTTAGATCTTGTGTGCCTACTTGGGGAGACATGGGCAGGCATCTCTTCCCAGTTAGCTCGTAGAAATGAGTCCATCTAGTCTTAGCCTAGTGAGCCAGCAGGGGCATGGGTGACTCCCAGCCAGCGAGGACTCAGGAAAGCAACATCCATTGCATCCAGCAGAACTTAAACGGTAGATTGTTCTGTAGCTCAAGGATCTTCTTACTGCTTCTATAACCTTGGAGGGGGTTGGGAGAGATAGGGGGTGAGGGTGGGGGTGGGGGGCTCATAAATCATACAAATTTCAGAAAGTTCTCAAGCTTTCCCAGACTCTCGAGGAATACTCCTCCCAGGAATGTTTCCATTTAGAGGACATCGCCGCAGAGTAACTGCCCTGTGAGTTTTAGGCTATAGGGGCGGAGTCTTAAGGAGCCCTGGGAAAGGGGAAGCCCCCTGTCTGGACTGGACTTTGAAGCCTGCCTTTCACCTTCCATCAGTGAGCACATGCCCGCACATGTGGGAGGGGGAGGTATGTTTGCAGAGCTATGCAGGCTCCTGTGGAGCCCCAATCCAGCCTCTCCGAGGGATGCAGGATGGCTGTGATGATTGACAGTCAGGGTGGCTAGAGGAAAGGGGGCCGGTGGTCCAGAGACCCAGCAGAGGAGACGATGGGAGCTGCCCCTGGTGAAGTTTGTTATGTGCCAGGCACTGAGGAAGGACTTTTGCCTGTTTTTATTAAAAAAACATTGCAACAGTTCTTTGAAATAAGTTACTGTGCCCCCACTTTACAGATGGGAAATAAAAAGTTAGGCTTATGTCAGGAATGAGGACTCCCAGCAAATAGGCAGTGCTGGCCCAGGAACTTCCTGATGAAACAAAGTAATTTCACAAGTGTGTGTGAGTTCACCTTACTGCATGTATGTGAGCCACATCCATGTAGGCACCCACAGCGCCCAGAGAGGGGCATCCGATTCCGCTGGAACTGGAGCTGTGGTGGTTACCAGGCACCCGGTGAAGGTTTGGAGAACTGAACACAGATCCTTTGGAAGGCGGTGATTGCAGTTGGCTGCTAAAGCGTCTCCAGCTTCCCTTCCTGGTGTCTAAGCCATACCTTTGAGCCACTGCCTGGCAGAGCGAGCCGAAAGCAGTGAGGCCACATCTTAGTGAGGGCGAAGCCCGACCGTGGCCAGGTGAGACACAGAATGTCCCAGGCAGCATGGACCTGTACACGCACATGCTCATATGTTGGCGACTCCTAAGCATGCCCAGCGGAAGGTGTCAAGTGATGAAGAAAGAAAAAGACAGACACATTTCTGGGGGTGGAGGATGGGCTTAGCGCTAAGTCTCAGAGCATCGTGAAAGCGGAGGGCAGGAATGCCGTGGGCATGTCCAGCTAAGACCGCCAAGTGTCAGCTGTGAGCAAAGACAAGTGGGAGGCTGCCTGTGAGTGAAGGTCTTGTCACACAGTCACTAACAGAAGGACAGAAAGAAACTTTTTTTTTTTTTTTTTTTTTTTTAAATCATCAGCTACCGGCATTGGCTCAGCCAAGCAGACTTCAGAGCCTGCTGCACGGCGTGCTTTCTCCCCTGGGCGGTGCTGCCTGGCCATCCTTGCTGTCTTCTCTGACATCTTGTTCAGACGCTCGCGCAAACACATAGTAACATGTTAAGCAGCCCCAGAGCATTGTGTCCCCTACAGACTTCAGGTTGGGTAGAAAGTGGCCGCCGTCCCTTGGGGTGTCAGTGGAGCAGCTCAAAATGCACCAACTGATGAGTTACAGCCGTCCTTATCTTTGGGTGTCTGCCTCATCCCTCTCTGCACCTCTGCCTGCGCTTCCCATGAGGGAGCTCCTAGCCGTGGCATTTGTTCGGCCCGGCTATTGGTTCAGTGAGTTTATTCAGTGTGGGTCCAAGGTGTGTGTGGTGGCCATCTTAGAGGGAGAAAAAGAATGATGAATGCCTGCAAAACTCGTCCCTGACACTCTAATTCTCCCCCGCTAAGTGGTAAAGGAGCAGTGTTTATTCCGATGATTCAGTCTGTGTGGGAAATTGGTGTGAGTATTGTCACCTCTGGAGCTTGTGAATTGCTCACCACTGATCTCTGCATTACCTGAAAGACTAGTTTGTTAGGACTTCAGCAGAAGACAATCCTACCTGTACTGACCCCATAGTTTTCTCCAGCCTGGCCAAGCATGGCTTGTCTCCTCTGAAGGAATTTGCATATTCAAATGAGATGCTAATTTAACCTATAACTTAAGGCCCAAATCATTGGCTTGGGTCATTTGATTCCCTTCACCCCAAGACAGGGTTTCTCTCTTTGTAGCTCTGGCTGTCTTGGAACTCGCTGTAGATCAGGCTGTCCAGAACTCACAGAGATCCACTTGCCTCTGCCTCCTGAGTGCTGGGATAAAAAACGTGTGCCACCTCTGCCTGGTGGCTCAATGATTTCAAAGTAACACCCAAACCCTCCTGGTGGACAGGGGTACTCTTGAGAAGGAGGTGTGATGAGGTTATGGGGGATGGCAGTGGCGGTTTTGGGGGACGGTGTGGGGGTATGAAGAGATATTCCCACTTACTCCATGGCTGTCCAACGTGAAACTCTGCCAAGCTTGTTAGTGACACCTCTGCCTGTTACTCAGGACTTTGTTTTTGGCAGTAAAGATAAATGTGTATGTATTTGATCTCTCTTGTGTTTGAAGGAGATTAAAATAGATTAGTTATGATGAAACTGTTCAAACAGTGAATCTGTCTGCCTTGATGGAAAGCCAAAAGGAACTTCCATTCTAGTGGCTTCAAAAACGTGATCCTGATGTTATCACTCCAGAGGCAGGGATGAAATGCCACATACTCCTGCCACCCACCACTACACAGCATCCTTCCAGCCCTGCATCCATGCCTCTGAGGTTGGTGCTGATGTTTGGGTCTCTTTTAGGGTCTTAGACACAGAAACTTGATTGAGCTCCCACAGAAAGCCA
Organism: Cricetiscus sungorus; assembly: GCA_030556225.1. Classification (NCBI taxonomy): domain Eukaryota; kingdom Metazoa; phylum Chordata; class Mammalia; order Rodentia; family Cricetidae; genus Cricetiscus; species Cricetiscus sungorus. The sequence continues at coordinate 24,821,040 of JANBXA010000190.1, read as the reverse complement.
GTATATACTGCAGCCCTATTCAGAAGGAAGAGGCTTAGAAAATCCCCAGCTGTGGGAAAGCCACACCTTGCCACTAGCCTAGGTGAGCCTGAAGAGCAGCTGTGATCATCCTGGGGCATGCCCCCCCAGCATCTCGGAGGACAGTAGGGGCGTGCCCCCCCCAGCATCTCAGAGGGCAGCAGGGGCGTGGCCCCCAGCATCTCAGAGGGCAGCAGGGGCGTGGCCTCCAGAGCATCTCAGAGGGCAGCAGGGGCGTGGCCCCCAGCATCTCAGAGGGCAGCAGGGGCGTGGCCCCCAGAGCATCTCAGAGGGCAGCAGGGGCGTGGCCCCCAGAGCATCTCAGAGGGCAGCAGGGGCGTGGCCCCCAGAGCATCTCAGAGGGCAGCAGGGGCGTGGCCCCCAGAGCATCTCAGAGGGCAGCAGGGGCGTGGCCCCCTGAGCATCTCAGAGGGCAGCAGGGGCGTGGCCCCCAGAGCATCTCAGAGGGCAGCAGGGGCGTGGCCCCCAGAGCATCTCAGAGGACAGCAGGGGCGTGGCCCCCAGAGCATCTCGGAGGGCAGCAGTTGGTTCCCTGGGGCTTTTCTGTCCCTCAGGTTCTTCTCGCTCCCTTCTCACCAAATGTTGAGTCATTCTCCTACTCCACTAATATCTGTCCAGTTGTCTCTAGGGCTCCAGTTGCTATCTAGTCTGTTATGGATGCTTCCTCCTCAGGCCCTGAGCCCTGGCCTGGTACTATATCTAAGAGGGACTGCCTGACCCAGACACCCTGACCTGTGGTTCTGAACCCCATTGAGGTGACTTACAGAAGCGTCGGTCACAGTGGCTGCTTGTACCTCCTGAGGTTCCCCTCCTGTGACTTCATTTTCCCCCAGGGCTTTGTGTTGCTGAGTGATCCCACCTGGAGAGGGAAGGTGCCCATCTGCACAGGGGTCACATTGTTGCCATCTGACTCACCCTTTGAGCTAGAGCCTGATTGCCACATGTGCTCTGTGGACTTTATGGAGCGGGGTGGTTTGCCCAGTCCCATCTGTAGTGACAAGAGCCCGGTGTCTGTGGCCGTCACAGACTCTGCCTCCCTCAGGCAGTAGGGCTCATATGGAACATAACCAGGGGTGGGGTCCTTGTGCCCTCTCTCCCCTCTCTGTTCCCTGATTTGCATTCCTCCTGCCTTATTTCTTTCTAACCACGACTGTCTTCCTTTTAGGATCCAAACCCACTTTCTGTTCTGATTTTTTGTCTAAGGTGTTGATGTTGGAATCTGTCCACAGAGAGGTGTCAGGGGTTTTGTCTGAACACATCACAGGAGAATCCTGAATTCTGCTCCAGCTGGTGGTCATGAACAAGCATAAGAAGTAGCCCTCCTCCCACGGCTAATCTGTCAGCTTATTTAATTGCTTGTGTCTTGTCTTGTTCCAAAAACTTAATTTATTATTCCACAAGTAATACACGTTCCTTGTAGAAAATTTAAAAAAATTGTAGCAGGAACAAATTGTTCCTTGATACTTGGAAAGTAAGACATCACACATTAAAATGTCTCCCCTAAAGTTACAGCAACCTTGAACAGCAAAACTTGCTGGCATGGATAAGAAGCCCAGATCCAGCTATTCTTGAGGGTCCATGCTGTGGGGAGGGCCTGGGAGCCTCAGGAGGATGAAGGGGGCCACAGCTCACCCCTGCACATCCCCCATACAAACGTGGGTACAGCCATTTCCTGACTCATCATGGCCTGCACACTTCACCCCCTCCCTTTGCATGGGCTGCCATGGTTAATTTTCCTCGTTGGACTAAGGAATTGGAGTAGGGCTTATCCATCATCAGCCATTTCCTCTCCTCTCATTCTGCACGCCACAAAGATGCATGCTTAGTCTTTTGTGGTGCAAAGAGAACCTGTCCCCAAGAAGCTCAAAGCTGGTACCGGGATAGTGGGAGGAGGGCAGTGACACATTGCTGTGAGTCTGCAGCAAAAGAAAGCGCAGAGGGGCTCCAGGAAGACCTCGGTGGCTCTCTCATCTACAGCTTCCCAGAAAGAAAGCACAGCCTGGCCCCGTGCTTAACAGCTGCCCACACCTTGTTGCCGTCTGTACCCAGGGTCCACCCGACAGGTGGGGCAGCTCAAAGAGATTCAGGACACTTGAGGAGGTAGGAAAGAATCTGACCTGTGCAGGGAGAGGGGCCTCAAATGGGGTGGGTCTAGGATTACATGGCCTTTAAGATTTTGTTTTTCTTTCTTCAGCCCTTGAGGAGAGTTTGGGAATAAGGACTCTTTCAAAAGAACCTATTCGCACGGTGGGTCCAATTTCCTTTTGAAAAGCCCAGCTCCTAAACCCCTGGGAGCTGTACTGGCTGAGGGCTTTAATTGTCCAACCATCATTCAGACCAGAGTGTGATTGTGATGGAGCCAAGCTCTCATTACTCCCTTGCCTCTTGTATCAAAACCCTCCCAGTGGCGGTGGGCAAAGCTAAGCCCTGCCTGTGGGAGAGGAAGCCAGGGCCCGCTGCCAGGCAGGGAGGGTGACAGTGGTCTAGGGTCACTTGTGTTGTTGTTGGCGGGACTTCATGTTGCTTGCTGGGGCTGTAACTGGGTGGGTCCCTGGACATCTTCCTTTTTCTAAGTGCAGTTTGCTTCCAAGCCTGGATGTAATTAGAGGCAAAGGCACACAATGGGACATGGTATAGAGAGACTGTGGCTGTCCATTTCTTGTCACCTATGTCCATTTTCCTTCGTGCACTGGGTCATTGAGATAGCTGGCAGTTTTATCTCACTCTAGGCCTTTGAGATTGCTTTTGTGAGTTTCTCGTGGTGTCGTCTTAAAAGGCCCAGTGCTCCTGTGTGCAGAGGAAGGGGGTGCTCTTCCAAACGCCTCTGAAGTGGCAGGGGTGGCCTTGCTTTGTTCTTTGTAGACATTTTTTTTTCTGAACCAGACTGTGAGCCTCCCCAGCAGGGTGGGCTGGGCTGGCTGTGTGGCTCCTGCACACGTGGGTCACACAGCTCACTCCACTGCTTGTACATTCACGGGAGTTACTGGGTTTTCTGGTTGGGTGTTTTAATAGCCACTGCCCTTTCTTTATTAAGTACACACATTTTAAAAATAAATTCTCAATCATCTTCACCAACCCCACATCTGACAGAGGGCTGATCTCCAAAATATACAAAGAACTGAAGAAGCTAGTCACCAAAACACCAAATAATCTAATTAAAAAAAAATGGGGCACGGATCTAAATAGAGAATTCTCAATGGGGGAATCTCAGATGGCTGAAAGGCACTTTTAAGAAATTGCTCAACATCCTTAGCCATCAGGGAAATGCAAATCAAAACAACTTTGAGATTCCATCTTACTCCTGTCAGAATGGCTAAAATCAAAAACACCAAAGACAGTTTATGCTGAAGAGGATGTGGAGAAAGGGGAGCACTCCTCTACTACTGGTGGGAGTGCAAACTTGTACAGCCACTTTGGAAATCAGTATGGCGGTTCCTCAGGAAAATGGGAATCGGTCTACCACAGAATCCAGCAATCCCACTCTTAGGCATGTACCCAAAGGATGCACATTCATACAACAAGGACATGTGTTCAACTATGTTTATGAAAGAATTCTTATTTATATTTTAAAGTATTTTATCTGTGTAGAGATATGAAACATCTCCATATAGAACATTGCTTTCTTTATTAGTTGATTTTGAGGGTCCTGTAGAGATGGCTAAGTAGTTGATCTGTCGTGAAGAACTCAGCTCATACACCAGCAGCCATGTGGAGTGGCTCCCAAACACTGTCAACTTTAGCTCCCGGGCCGGGATCCCATACCTTATTCTGGCCTCCGTGGGTATCTGCGCACAGCTTGGGCATACAATCCACATAGGCATGCACATAGAAACATGAACAGTACACTTAAGTAAGGCATGTCAAGAAACCAAATAAGAATCTGGGCTCTCCTACCTAAAACTAAGGGCCTGGGTCAAATAGTGCATAGAGGCACTTGCTTTTAAATACTTACTCATTTTTATTGAGGGGCAATATCAATGCAGACTGTCCACACACAGCTCGGTGGATGTTGGCCTCTGCGCCACCCTCTGTAACCTTAGCCAGGCCATCATCTCCCAGCTCCTGTCCCCACCTCCCTCCAACAGTCCCTTCTCACCTAGAACCAGTGTCCGCCTTTTTAGCAATAAGCGGCTGATAACGAACTGTCTGGCCTTCCTGTATCCTCTAGGTGGATTGATTGGCACACTTTCTCAGTTGCAATGTTGAGGGTTATTATGCTTCACTGTGACATTTTTATTTTAAAGCTTGGCATATGGGCTGTCTTTTGATATTGGTCATCATTCATTCCAATGATATTTGAAAGGTTAATGGGGAAATTTCATACGGAACCCATTCGTGGGAATTGAATCAGTTGGGAACTGTTGCAGCTTTAGCAGGGTTCAGGTCACATGGAGGAGCCCATCCCCGCCCCGCCCCGGCCTCTTTCCCACAAGCATGGCCCTTGGGGAGGTGCTTTGACCACAGGGCAGGCCTGGACTTAGGGAGCGGGTCCCTGCCTAGTTTCTCCTTGGTCAAATTGTTCATCCTTACTGCCCTTGTCTATGAAATAGAGCAGAGACAGGCTTGCATTCCACTTAGGGTTGTAGGGACATGAAGGTGGTGAGTGCTGTTTCTAGGGTTCGTGTTCAGTAGACACATGGGGCAGCACTCCCAGCTGATGTGCTCCTGTCTTCGGGCACCATCGGAAGGCAGTCATTCATGCTGGTCTCTTGACTGCTTCCCTGCTGCCTCTCCAGTCTCCATGAAGATGTGAGAGCACACGCGATCTGCTGGAATGCCCCAGGTTCTCCTTGCTAGTACATGAGTTCTGAAGGTGGATAGGCCGCTTGGCATGGCCCAAAAGCAAGCTGGCCCTCTTCCGGCTGGGAGAGCTATATTCCCAGAGCCCTGTTTCCCACCCTACTTTTTACTGAGCTTCTGGGCTAAGTGGACTGTTGAGTTTGCCAAATAAAGACTACCTTGTGTCCATCTGTACATAGGATGTTTATGTGGCATGAATCCTGACGATCTAGAAAGACATTAGGATATGAAGAATGCTGACCCCTCAGGGCTTCTATTCCAGCCCGGCTTCCAGCCAAATTAGACTTTTGGAACTAGGCCCAGGCTCTTGTGTAGCTGGATAGATTAGGCATCAGCATTGCTGCTACTCATAACAGAAACAGATAACATTGATTTAGTGTGTCCTGTCCTCACTGGATGTGCCATTTAATCTTCACGACAGCTTTGTAGAGAGGGCACTGTTGTTATATTTGCTTATATGTGATAACCCATGTGCTGGCATGTCCTCCTTCTAGGCAGAACAAATTGTTCCTTTTTCTGTCATTATAAATAGCTAGAGAACTACGGGTAAAACAACTGTGCAATATGATTGGAGGACTCTGAAGAAAAAATTAGGGCTTCAAGTGGTTAAATGATCCACCCAAGGCCATACTATGTTTGACAAGCAGGGCCAGGTGGGTACTGAGGTCAATGTCCCGCTTGACAAGAATCAGCAATGTCCCCTTAGCTCATCATTTGTGAGTACCTATGCTAACATGGCAGGTGTGTTACAGGGAATGTACAGGACAGGTCATCTGCTACCCAGGTGGGGTCAAGTCTGAGCTCAGGCCTCAGCTGACGTGGCCTGGTAGGGCAGAAGACTTGCCACATCTCTTGGGCTGGACTTCCCACAGGTCGCTGAATAAATATGCATTTACCTGTTCCCATTAAAGGACGTGTTACCCATTTCTCCCAGGGCTTAGCTTTCCATTTCTGTGTTTTATAATAGGATCCTTCTGCAGTAAGAACTAATCTGTGAAACATTCGCTCTCTTTCTGAAATTTCTGACAGATTTGGACGTGCGTGTTGTGTGTGTGTGTGTGTGTGTGTGTGTGTGTGTGTGTGTGTGTGTGTGTGACACTTTTGAAACTATCTCCTGAAATCGACTGGGCACTGGTGAAACACCACCCATCTTCTTCCTCTTACCTGTTGTCACCCCAGGATCCCTTTTAGCAGGTTTTAGTGATGGCGTCTATCAAGATCGTACTTTAAAGTTGAATACCAGAGGTCTCTTTGAGCCTTCTTAGTGTGTAGGCTGGGGTGTATGTAGGCTGGGGCGTGGGTAGGCTGGGGCGTGGGTAGGATGGGGTGTGTGTGTAGGATGGGGTGTGTGTAGGCTGGGGTGGGTAGGATGGGGTGTGTGTAGGATGGGGTGTGGGTAGGATGGGGTGTGTTAGGATGGGGCATGTGTAGGCTGGGGCGTGGGTAGGCTAGGGCGTGGGTAGGCTGGGGCGTGGGTAGGCTGGGGCGTGGGTAGGCTGGGGCGTGGGTAGGCTGGGGCGTGGCGTGGGTAGGCTGGGGCGTGGCGTGGGTAGGCTGGGGCGTGGCGTGGGTAGGCTGGGGCGTGGCGTGGGTAGGCTGGGGCGTGGCGTGGGTAGGCTGGGGCGTGGCGTGGGTAGGCTGGGGCGTGGCGTGGGTAGGCTGGGGCGTGGCGTGGGTAGGCTGGGGCGTGGGTAGGATGGAGTGTGGGTAGAATGCTCCTGTTGTCTTAAGTAGACAGTGGCAGGCAGGGTGTGGGTTAATGAATGCAGCAAACCAGACAGCACAGAGGACAGTGGACAGGACCTCGGCTCCACACACAGAGTCTGCTGAGTTTGTGTGGGGCCAAGCCATTTTTCTTTCTTTAAACCTTAGAATCTGACTCAGCAATAACAGCCACATGTGACTGTGGAACCCTTGAAAAGAAGCTGGTTGGGATATGCCAAGAGCCAGACACTCCTGATTTTAAAGTCTGGATATGAAAGGTCATTATATTTAAAAATATTGATGGCATGATGATGAAATACACCTTGAGTATGTTGGGTTACATAGAACATTGAAATGCCCATTTGTCTTTACTTTTTAGTGAGGTGGGTAGAGAATTTAATTGCATACGATAGAGCAACCATTGGTCATGATACAGGAGACTTGCATTTCTGTTGAACTATGCCGGCCCCTGCAGAGGTCAGCAAGAGCCCCTTTAGGTTATTGCGAGGGTTTAGACACTGCCCTCACGCAGGCATGATACGTTGTGACATACTTGTGTTGCATGAGCCAAATGGGTAAATGGTGTCTAATACGGCTTTGGCAGGTCACGGGGGGCTTTAGCCTCCCATCCTCATCTTCCTGGTGAAGGTGGCAGTGTAAGCCAACAGACGAAAACTGGAGAGGTCATGGTTGGGTTGTGGCTTGAGGGGGAGGGATGTCCTTCCTCTGAGAGGACAAATATGATTGTGTGTGTGTGTGTGTGTGTGTGTGTGTGTGTGTGTGTGTGTGTTTGCACACAGGGGGAAGGGGTTGGTGTTCTAATGTCACAAGTAATCTGTCCTTGTTTACAATGGGGGGTCGTCGGTGTAGTCGGTGTAGTTTAGGATAGATACTGGTGCCCAAAGGGACATCTGCTTCCCACACACCAGACTCTCCGACACCCATTTAGCAGCTATTTTGACTACTATGATGGGGTAAAAGTTTAGCTTCTTTATGAAACCAGTTACAAACAGTTTGTCACATTGGGCAATACACCACAGGGAGCACTTCCTGTGTGTTACTGCGTGTCCATGGTATCCCTCCGGAGCAGTAAACACTGGCTTTCAGAGTCCACACTGGAGTGGAACAGGCATTCGTTCTCACATGATGTGTGCACGGTATGGGAGGAGGCCTCTTCTTACATCCAGCTCTGTCCAATCCTGTAGTTACAATGCAGTTTATTGTGCTTCATTAGGACCCAAAACAAGCCACCTTTATTTAGGAAAGTCATGCAACGCCAAGAGGGTGGAGAGGGCAGTGTCTGAAGGTACAAGGCACCCAGAAAGTGGCCAAGAGCCCTCAGGTCTGGGTTGAGCTTTTCCCGAGTGCAAGGTGAAGAGCATGGGGCAGGGCGCAATGTGCAGGGTGCAGGACTAGCCGTGGACTGGGATAGTGTGACAGGGCACAGGACTAGCGTGACAGGGCACAGGGTGCAGGACTAGCTGTGGACGGGGCTAGTGTGACAGGGCGCAGGGTGCAGGACTAGCTGTGGACGGGGCTAGTGTGACAGGGCGCAGGGTACAGGACTAGCTGTGGACGGGGCTAGTGTGACAGGGCGCAGGGTACAGGACTAGCTGTGGACTGGGCTAGTGTGACAGGGCGCAGGGTACAGGACTAGCTGTGGACTGGGCTAGTGTGACAGGGCGCAGGGTGCAAAACTAGCTGTGGACTGGGCTAGTCTCAGTCCTGGGTTGTTGCGGCCTCCGGCAGGAAGATCAGATAGACTTGTTCCCTTGGACAAGTCTTGCTACTAGAGGGGTGACCCGGTGATGTCAAGACACTTGGTAAATATATGCACTTACCCAGTGAGGCTTCCAGGAAGCATCTGAGACAAAATTTCTAAAACCTTGGCATTTACCTGGAAATACCTCACAGCAACAAAACTCTAATGACAGTATGTGCCGGTAAAGGACATTTTCTTCCATTCAGGCATGATGCAAATTTGCTTGTGACTTTACCACGTTAGCTGAATGCCAGGAAAGATACATGTCATGAAGCTGGGTATTTCTGTTGCCGTGGGACACCACACACCACATTCTTTAATGGGTGAGTGTCACTGATTGGAGCCGGTGCCTTTCAGGGATGCTGATGCTATTGAATAAAAGATCTCTGTTGAGTGTCCCAGCTATTTCCTCCTTGGCACACTTTCAGTCAAGACATGCAAGGTATATTCCTCACCCCTGACCTCGGATGGCTGTCAGAAGCTCGTTACCATTTGTTCTCATGATGCTGGATGTTCGCTGCATTTCAAGTCTGGTGTGGGGGGGTGTGATTAAGGGACGGGAAATCAGCGGACTCGGCCAGCATCACTGCAGGATCATGGCTCCATGACCAGCTCAGCATCTGATCTCTTTGTGTGTGCTTACATTTTCCTGTCATAGCCCTAGAGAGGAAAAAGTTCCATCCCAGTCACACCCCTGCTGGGCAGGGGTGGGGGAGAAAGTGGAAGAATGGAATCAGGTATCACGTCTCTTCTGGGAGGCAAATTCTACCTGCCATTTATACCTGAGCCACCCACAAGATTAGGCAGGACGGCAAGAGATTTAAACAACAGGGCACAGGACTCAGTGGTGTACCCGAGGGTGACATGGAATTGCTACCTTGGTCCTAGAGGATGACAGTTGGTAGGTGGTGAATTACGTCTGTGTCCTTAAATGCCTACGGAGAATTCCTAATCCACAGTGTGAGGGTATTTGGGTGGGCTTTGGGAGGTGGTTCCTTTTAGATGAGGTGATCAGGATGTGTCCCTCTTGATGGGATTGCTGTCCTTTAAAAAAAAAAAAAAAGATATCAAAGAGTTTGCCCCCTTTCTTTCTTGTCTGTGTGATGGCATAAGAGGAGGAAGGTAGCCGTATTCAAGCCATCGAGAGGGCCATCCAGATTGTCCAGCACCATGATAGCAGCCTCAAGCTGTAAGGCATGCATTTCTGTTGCCTCGGCCATCTGTAACAATCCATAACATTTTAGTCATGGCCGCCCAGGTTGTCTCCATCAATGGTCTACAGTTTCGAGAGGCTGACTAGTTAGAGGTGCATGCCTGGCCTGCCTAGGAATGCCAATTGCTTTGATTTTTCCCCAGCTGGTTCTCCCTCCAGGTGGACTTTGCCTGTTGGTTTCTGCTTGCTTGTGCTCTGCGCAGAAAGATCCCACATGAGGGCTCCTTTCCTCACAAAGACATACTTAAAGTAGATGTTCAGACTGAGAGCCACAGTCCGGAGTAGAAAGTAAGACTAGAGGAGGATGGGGGGGGGGGTTGAGCACGTTTATCTGTTCCTGTCGTACACCGTGTGAATGCGTCTGTATGAACAGGGAGTCCCGAAATCTCTGCTCAGCTGGCCATTCTGAAGGCACCCACCCACACGGGAGCACAGCCCCAGTCTCATCTGGAACAGCCATGGCAGGGAGGGGCTGTGTTGTGCTGTCCCCTCCCACATATGCCTTCTCTGCTACCTGAGGGCCAGGATGGATGGCGAAGAAAGCATTAAAGCTTAGAGTGCCAGTCTTTTAGGGAGAGCAGCACCTAGGTCATCCCCCCAGCACAAAGAAATGAGGTACAGCCGCCGTGTGTGTTGCACAGAATCCCCTTCTCCGCGTTGTGCAGGGCAGGCAGCAGGCCGTTTTAGTAAGATGCTGCAAGATGAATCGGAGCCAGCTGCACAGCCCTGTCTCACTCCGTCCTGTGCTTGCCTGGCGGTGAAGGGAGCAGCAGAAACAGCGGCTCTAAGAGGAGGCGAGCTCACCCGCTTCTCTCCATGTGTTAGCTCCTTCCTCCAGGTCCCTAGAGCTTCCAGGACCCCCAGATGAGGCAGCATGGCCCCCTTGTTCCCTCTGAGGATCCCTTGGGCCCCTCTGTTCTACTTGCAAATTGAACTTTTAGCATAAATTCACAGATTGTAGTGTGACCCCGCCCCAGACCCTTTAGCTCACTTGGATTTTTTACGTTTTATGTGTATGGGTGTTTTGCCTGCACGTATGTCTGTGCACCGTGTGCATGCAGTGCCTACCAAGGCCAGAAGAGGGCGCTGGATCCCTGGAACTGGTGCCACTGGACGACTTGTGAGCCTCTGTGCGTGCTGAGAAAGAACCAGGGGTCCTCTGCTCCAGCAGCCACTGTTCTTAGCCTCTCTCCAGCCCCGGTTGCATGTCTGAGCAGGGATTTGATGGGAGTGTTTCCTTTAGGGCCAGGCGCTACTCTCAATTCGAGTGTGTTGTCAGGACAGGTCGTGTGACAGTGTATCTGACTTATTTGGGGGAGGTTTGATAGGGCAGGAGCCTGGGCTGGCAGACCCGAGGGCCAGTATTCCCACTCCAGGGCCCTAGGGAGAGGGCGTGGCAGGGTTGGTGGCCTGTGGAGGCAGCATGACCATGAGAAAGAGAAGTCTAGGCTGAGAAGCCTTGTTGGGATGTGCTGTGTGTCTACATGAAGAACTTTGGGTCTATGGGAGGGAAGCTGTAGCGACCCAGAGCCGTGTGGGATGGGTCTGGTGATGTCGCACACGTGGCTGGCACCCTACCGTGGCTGCCAGCTCTTTGACCTCCTGGGGCATGCGTCTCCTGTACCATCATTTATTCTTTTCCAATTAAGCTGTAAGCTTTTTATACAAGAATATGTCACCTAATTGTCTCATCTTGGGTCACTGTCCTCTAGGGGCTGTCTGCCCTAGAAATGTCTGGAAATAACCCAGTGATGCGATTTCTCCAAACCTCAGATTTATTTGCTTTCATGCTCATCTTGCTGACTGGGGCAGCTTCCTCTCTCCGAATGTTGACTTTTTAGGACACTCAGGCTTGAGGGGTCGGAGAGGACCATGCCTTTTGTGACAGTTGATGCCTGCTGACTGGCGGTGTGTCACTATGTGTATGGAGGAAGAAAGCTCACTCAGTGGACAGCTATCTATGGCAGCTAAGCAGGTGCCCTCCCCTCTGCCACCGATGGGACAAGGGGGGGTGTAATTCAGGTAACTAGCTCCCTGCTTGAACTCATATGGACAAGTGTCCAGAGAGAAAGATGGACACATAGGCACCGTTGGACCCAGAGAGTACGTACACACTCAGGGTTCTCTGGGTCTCTGTCTGCCTCTGCTCCTTCCTCCTTATGCACTGCTACATCTCTCCCTTGTACAGCGAGGTGAGCAGGTCTTGGGTCTCTGTCCCTCCCTCCCCTCCATCTCTCCCTGCTTCCTTCTTACCTCCCCCTTGTTCAGTGAGGTGGCCAGAATAAGTTCTGGCATTTGACAATTGCAGCCATACTCATTAGCTAGCTCATTTGCCTGGTCTGGTGTTTTCTGGTTTGGCTGAGTTGCCACCTGGCTGGCCGCCCCACCTGTCCCCTTCCCTCTCATCTTTTCTCAGAACTATGCTCTGTTCCCTGCCCAACTGTTTCTAACTAACCATTTGTATCTTGTATTGCTCCACAGCTCTCCATGCAGAGGACCTAACTCTTTTGATGAGCTGTGGGTTGGTGTCCATTGGCATTACCTCCTTCCGCCCTGTTTCTTTTATCCCCCTGAATGGAATCAGACGTAGAACAAGGAATGCTGGGCAGGGAGCAGCCCCAAACTTGGACCTTCCAGGACATTCGAGAGAAGGATTTAGGGTGCTTCCACCTGGTTCTGCCTGGTCACGGACAAGCTTGCTTGTATTTCCTTCTTACCTGGCATAGGAAGATAGCAGCAGCATCCTCGGGACTGTGTTGAAGATGGAGTAAGGCTCAGGTCCCCAGTGATTAGCATATCTCCTGGGGTTGTGAGCTCAGTGGTTGGAGCCATCTGAGGCTTTATTTTCTGGCTTATAGATTTTAAGGTTTTATTTGAAAATAAAGTCTAAGTAGCCTTTCTCCCCCCTCCCCCCCCGTGATACCATGGGCATTCATAAGACGTTTAAACACTCTCTTGTCCCTGGAGTCTGGAAGAGAACTCGTAGAGGGCATCTGTGGAGCTCCTGATTGGTACTGAGAAGTGCCCACATCTGCGGCTAAGCATCCCCGCTCCTCCCCTTCAGCCCAGCGCTCTTGTGAGGACCTGTCCCATCACCCTCCTGTGGCACAGGGTGGCCCAAGGCCTCATGTGTCCCCTCAGGAACAGTCCCTGAGGCTGTGCTTCTTCCAACGCTACCAGAAGCCTGGGGTTGTGCTTTTGTATGCCAACATGTGTAAAAGACGCTACAGAATATTTAATAAGGTCAGCTATAATACATGTTTGAAAACTGTATAAATTGAGTTAGGAAAACAGCTTTGATTGCATGAGTAATATTTAAAGTGGCTGCTTAAAATACAGAAACTTTTCAGTCAATAATAGAAAACCTCCTGAGCTCTGGAGAGTTTTAAAGCAAGATCCAGTGGCTCTTGCCGGTTGCGGTGAAAGTTTTCATTAAACAGATGATTCATACTACGCGAGCGGAATGTTAGCATGAATCATGGGAAAGTCTCAGGCTCTGTCTGACTTATGAATGGATTAGGAGGTAGGTTTCCCAGCAATAGTTTCCTTCATAGGAGGACTTTGATTTGCTGAGACCCTCAAAGCCCCCCCCTCCCGCTATTGTTGTTTGTTCTAAGGTGACACCTCAGGATCTTTTATTTAAGGAGGGAACTTCAAGAGAAGAGGGCTACTCGCTGGTGTCAGTCCCCAATGCGTGTTGGCTTCTTCTCAAGCCTGTCTCCCTGAGAAAGCTCCGTGGGGTCGGATGTCCATTGTAGGTTTGTATGTGGGTGCGCCTGCCACTCCCAGACCTTGGCACAGGGCTGGATGAAACTGAAGTTAACTCAAGAGGCCCAAAGCCTCTGACACTGGCAGAGGAGATGGCTTAACACGCCCCATCTTCTCAGCTGCATCACACTGTCCTCGGAAGGGAGGGTCCCCCACACTGGGCCTGAGAGCAGAGGGTTACTGAGTAAGGGAAGTCCTTGGGTCAGTGTCCCCAGAGACAGAGTGACATGCAACACCACTTTGCCCTATACAGAGTTCTTCCCTTACCAACATCTAGGCTGACAGGTGGTGAGGACGCGCGCCTGCAGAGGACAGGGTTCGTGCAGCACCAGAGAGAAGTCTGCTTGCATCTAGCCCCTCATACCAATCCTGTTGTAGACAAAGAGTCTGCGCAAGCAGCAGTGGGTGCTGGACCCATGCATCGGAGCCATGTGTGGTGCCATGCATCGGAGCCATGCATTAGAGCATTGGGGCCAGGGGCTGGAGTCATGCATGGTGCCATGCATCGGAGCCATGCATTAGAGTATTGGGGCCAGGGGCTGGAGTCATGCGTGGTGCCAGGCATTAGAGCCATGCATTAGACCATTGGGGCCATGCTTTGCCCTGTACATTCTGCCTGCCCACAGGTATGAAAAGGGGACCAATGCCCTGTGCTGTTCTTGGTGCACGCTAGGAATTGGACACAGCAGTTCAATAGCAGAAACCTCAAGGCAGGGTGCAGACTTCGCCTTTTAAAACAATCTCTGCGAGCCTCAGTAGAAAGAGTGGGTGTCACTGGGCCTGTAAGACCTTTGCGAGTGACTGCAGCTGTCCATGGCTTTGTGAGGGCTCCTTCCAGCAGTCACCTGGGCAGTAAATGGCAGATCACCAGTGTGTTACCATTAGAGTGAGATGAGCAGGGAGAAGGCATGTGTACATATACACACATACGCAAATGTGTATATTTAGTGCAGAGCAGGCCAATGCTATGATGGAAGGAGTGAGTACTGGCTTGTAATCGTGCTCTGCGAGTTTTAATAAGGATGGTAATTCTTTATCTCTCTCCGTGTGTGTGTGTGTGTGTGTGTGTGTGTGTGTGTGTGTGTGTGTATGTGTGTGTGTGTGTGTGTGTGACACGATGGATTCCAGGACTGTTGGTGATTATATGTCCTGAAATATTCAGGGAACATGGGTGGGTTTTGTTGTCTGTCTTGTCTATCCGTCTGTCCGTCCGTCCATCCATCCATCCATTTTCATTCTATAGACAAAAATGAGTGTCTACCTTATATCAAATCTTGTGAAAAGTACGAGGGACTGACTCATGTGTAAAAGCAGGGAAGTCATTGTTTTGCCTACAGAACGTCTTTGAGCTAAAGTCCCGTTTGAAAATGTAGATGGAGACATCCACCTCTCAGCATTGGCACGAAGACAAGAGTTGTCTAATTCACCGTGATGCCAGTGCTGTAGGTGCCAGTTCTGCCATTTCTCCTCCCCACACCGTTGCTTTAGCTCTGGAGGTGCTGAAGCAGCCATGTGTGTGCAGGGGGAGCTGACCTTAGGGAAAAGTGCCTGCAAATCCCGGTGTTTAATTGCTATGTTCCTCCAATTAGCCATCTATGCCCCTGAAAGGCCTGTGAGGGGGAACAGGTGGGAGGGTGGGCTGGGTATTCATCCATCCACTGGAGTGAACACGGTCAGAGTTTATGTACAATCAGAAGTGAAGAGAACCAGCTTGGGGAAATAAATAGGCCTCTGGTTGTGGCTCGAGGTTGGAGGTGGTGTTGCCAGGGCCCGGGCATCCTAGGTATCTGTGCTGAGATCCCCACATCACCCTGGCTTCGTGCACACCATCAATGCCTGTCTGTCTCAGAACAAGGCCCTCCTCTCTCTAAGGATGTGAGTCTGCACCTCTAGGCTCTCCTCTGTGCTGACCCAACCCAGCGTGCCTCTGGAAGACTGCTGTTTCCTGCTGCCTTGGGTGATTTCAGAGCATCACTTGGAGTTACCTCTCTGCCCATTGCTTGGTGTCCATGCAGTCTGCTGCTTTAGACATGGCCGTGGATGTAACAAATGTGCTCCCCGCTCTGCCTGCACTGTCGTCTGCCAGCCCTATGTTAGTTCTTTCTAACCTAGTGGAGAAGCATGGGTAGGGCTTGGAGAAAGTGGGTCGTTTACTCAGGGCCTGGCGGAGCTGGGATTTCACCCTAGGTACCCCTAAACTGGGACTTGGAAGAGCACGTGTCTAGGAGGGGCTTCTCACACCACAGTTTATCCCGTGGCTTCTGTACTCAGGACTGAGAATGTGTAAATCAATATTTACAGAGAGGCTCCAAGTAAGCTCCCTGCCTAGCGATACCCTCCTGCAGAGTGTTCAATCCCTTTGTAAAGAAATCTTTGCCCTTGATGTGTGTCTGAGCTGTGGCTTCCACTGAGGGAGAGGACGTTGGCTATCTTGAGGCTAACATACGCCCACGTGACACTGTGAGCGCTAAGGACAAGACTTGGCTGGTCTTGGTTGCAGCCTATCCTCAGCCTGATGCTGGTGCATGGACACATCCATATGTGATCACCTGTTGGGGAAGGGATTCTCTTGCCCCATGGGGCAAACACACTGATGGTAGAATGGTGGCTGCTTGGGAACCAAACTGACCAGACTTGAATTGAACCTTGCCACTTTCAGACACAGGGTCCTGGGCATGGGATTGGTTCCCCGGGTATCCATAACCAGACGCCAAGGGTGCTAGAATGAGGATTATGCAGATCAGTGCTCATGTTAAGCCAGAGGCTTGACAAACTGTGGCTGTCGGGCCAAGTCTAACCACTGGCTGCTTTTGTAAGTACAGTAGTCTTCCAGTACGATGTGCTCATCCTTTTCTGCCGTCACTGGTTGTGTTTCTGCTCTAATGACACACTTCCCTTACGACAGAGACCATATGGTTCCCAAAGCCAAGATAGTCACTTCCTGTCCATTAGCAGCAAAAGGTTGCCACCTGCTGTGTTAAGTCCTGAACAAACAGCAAGAACAGTTGTCGTCACAATTGTTGTCACTACCTATAGCTTCCCTGTTAGGAGTAAGGTATTTCCGCCGGTCTGGTCCCACAGCCACACCAGCCCCAATTAACACACAGAGACTCTGTATTAGTATATAATTCTGTGGGCCTGTTGCTAGTTTCTCATCAGCTAGCTCTGTCTTAATTATTAACCCATTTCTCGTAATCTAAGTACTTCCATGTGGTCTCATCTTACCGGAGAGAATGGCCAGCGTTCTTCTTTCCGTCCTCCATCTTGGATCTCCTCCTAACTCCTTCCTCTTTCCTCCTTGTCTCCTAGTCCCACCTATCTTGCTTTCCTATTGGCCAACAGTGTTTTATTCATTAACCAATAGGAGAAACATGTTTACAGAATGACATCTCCCATCACTTCCACCCTTCTACTTCACGGAATAAGTCATCCCCAAAGCCACGGCCTCCTGTGCTTGGGGTCTTGGGAGGTACTTTTCAAGCATCTGCCTTATGAGCTACACCCCTTGCTTTGACCAAATGCTTGGCCAAAAGGGCTATTTTGGCTCATAGTTTCAGGCCACCGTGGGACTCTTGGAGGTGAGAGTGCATTAGTTAATAGCAGGGGAGCCGGAGGCGGCTGTCACAGGAGAGATGGCCAGGAAGCAGATGGCACAGAGGCAAGTATAGCCTTACAGACCCTCTGCTGGTGACCCACTTCTGCCAGTCAGGTCTTACCTCCTAAAGATGCCACCAGCTGGGACTGAGTGTCCTTAACACGTTCCTGGGGGGACATTTCCATTAGAGCACCCGCTGACCACCCCCCCCCAGTTCCTGTTCTTCTGACCTCCTGCCACCCGTGTGAGCTCTGTCTTTTAAGATGGGACCTGCCTCTCCCACATCTCAAAGCCAGGGCTGAAAGTGGCACTGGTTTTACTGTCATCCAGCTAAAGAGCAAACACTGAGTTTGCTCCATGCGTGTGAGGAGTGTGAGGTAGGAGCTTCCGAGTTCAGGGACCATGGGCCCTCACAGTGCCGGCTGCCTCCCTGGCTCTCTCAGCCCTGCTTTGGAAGGTTTAAAGAAAGACATTTTCTCCTTACGAATTTTCTTTACAGAAACGTAACCTAAGTTTTGGATTATAAGTGTAGCACATACAATTTGTGGAAACACAGGACAGGAAGAAAGCTGCAGCTATGGGGCCAGACCTCAGCACCCGAGATGATCACTATTAATGTTCCAGTCACTCCCTTCCAGATTCCTGAGCGTGCACAAATTTTCGCGTAACTGCAGTCGCATTGCTTATCATCGCCCACGTTATTGCTTGTTACATCATAACCATTACTTCCAGCATCGAATGTTCTCCAAAACCTTAATTTTTGTCTGTGCCCACACATATTCACCCGCCCGCCCGCATATCCACCAACCCCACACATGCTTTCAGTTCTTCTTGCATCCAAAACCTTGTGCTGGATGCCAGGCATATAGTGGGGCACACTGGTGTCACCTGTCCTTTCACAGAGTCCAGAGTCTGGCAGGGCTTTCGGGAGGTGACGTCACCCATCCCTTCACAGAGTGCACAGTGTGACAGGGCTGTAGGGAAGATGACCAGGACAGCACAGTCTTCCAAGGCTCAGACTTCTGTCAGTGCCACAGACTTGGTGGCTTACACAGCACACATTTCTGGTCTTCGTCTGGGAAGGAGGGGAGTCAGGGTGCTGGCAGAGTCAGCTCCCCAGTGAGGCCCTCTTCCTGACCCACAGATGGCTGCTGTCTGACCGTGTCCACGGGGTAGAAAGAGGACACTGACGTTTCTTCTTCTTCGTAAAAATTAGTAAATACAGCAGGTTGCATTCTCTCAACCTCATCTAAACCCAGCTGTCTTCCAAAGGCGTCTCCTCCACATACCATCTCACTGAGGTCACACAGGGCTTTGAGGAGGAAGGGGCATGCACCCTCAGCCCATAACAAGCAGCACATACACCTGCTTTGCCCCTTAAGTGGTGAAGCTGGGACAGTTTTCCAGAGGCAGCCAGCCTCTCTTTGAGGTCCCTCTTGGGAGGAAGTTTGAGGAACACTGACAGGTTAACTCCTTTTGGAATGGTAGGACATCTCCTGAGTCATGGAACAAAGTTGTATTGCTTGCTTTTGTTGCTGTTGTAAAATACTGTGCCTGAAAGCAACTTAAAGAGGAAAAGACTTGATGTGGGAGTCCGTGACGGCAGGAAAGGCAGAGCACGCTGGCAGGAGCAGGAAGCCTGCTGGTCATATTTTGTGAGAGCACAGGAGCCACACAGATTGAGAAGTGGGGGTGGGGAGTGTTTGCAAACCTTTAAAGCACACCCCGATGACAAAATTCCTCTAGCAAGGCCACAGCTTCAAAACCTCTGTAATTTCCCAAACAGTGCCACCTACTGGACATCAAGTATGGAAACACGTGTGTCCGTGGGGGACACTTCCCATTCCCCCTACCACAGTCCGCGGCAGAGCTACAGGTACTGTTGTGTGGTGCCATTATCACCCCTGTCTTCTTCCTAGCATGAGGCTCCTCAGGCATGAAGCAATGCGCTGCAGAGAGGCAAGCAGGCGATGGTGAGTGTATTTTTAAACAGGAGGCAGCGGTCTCCATGGAGAGTGCCCTCCCTAGACAAAGACTTACCTGGGGAGAGGTGTGGCTGAGACACTCTCGATGGATGTGAAGTTCAACAACGCTACAGCGAAAGCACGGCTCCTGTCTGCTTCGGGAACACTTCCCAATGTTTGCTTCCCAATCACGTGGGGTCAGAAGGCTTCTGGGTGGACATGGAGAGTGTCCCACGCCTTGGGAGATGGGGCAACGCAGCATGTTAGTCAGAGTGAACTCAGACCCGCTGGTTGTCTCCCACCGTCTCAACACACAGATGCGGCTACTGTCTTTCTTTCACTGTCACCTTTGGCTTCTTTTATGTGTCCTTCCAAGAAAGGATGTTCTGGAAGACAGAGCTTCCAACACAGAGAGCACATATTGAGTCGTGCACATTTGCAGTGTGTGACTGCAGAGTTCCGTGCTCAGTTAGCTCACAGGATGTCAGTGACTGAGTTGGAAACAGGTCCCTTTGGTTTGTTGACTGCCCACTAGACAGAATAGTGTAGGGACAGATTTGTGGGGACTGAGGAATAGACGTGTCTGTGAAATTGCTGTGGTGTGAATCTGTGGGTCACAGCCTCTTCCCAGCAGGGGACAGGCAGCTGCAAAACTATGTGACATAGAGAAAGCCCAGTGCTGTATCATGTACAAAACAGAGGAAAAATATCTGCTCAAAAAGTATGCATCTATGTACAGCTTCCTGAATTTTTATCGTTATGTAATGTGGGTAAGCTTATAAAAGCCCCAAGTGCATTTGCTCCTTACTAGGAACTACAGAGCTTTATTTAAAGAAAGCAAAAATAGTAGAAGCCTTGCAAGCAAGGCTGCAACTAATATGATTTGCCTGTCCTCACCTTCATCTGTGAAATGCAGGAATTATCACTACCCTGTAGGGTCTGCTGTTAGGGTTAAGTGAGAGAGTGCATTTAACTTACTGCCTGCTCGTAGCAGGCACTTGGAAGGCATTGTTTTTATTGATAAAATAGCTAACTTTGATTCAGGGTTCAAAGCGTTTTGCATGTGTTAACTCTCTTAATTGATTTCACATGCTCTGGGGTTGGACAGTTTGGTCTTTAATCAGTGGTGGAGTTGATGAGAATGCATGTTGTTCCTTATCTGGGGCAGCTGTTGTCTCCGTGGTGCACAGAGAAGGGGTTTATAAGTGGATGAGAGCATCATCTTAACACGCCCTCCATTCTCATCCCTAGAGGGTCATTGCTGTAAAGTGACTTAGTTCCTTTTTTCAGAGGGTCCTTTGCCCCAGTTAGAGGGAAAGTTCTTATTTCACGTAGACACGATGCTCAAATGATTGCTGCCTATGTAGGTCTTACACCATAGGCTCCCTGGTGGGCTTGGTTTATTTAGGCTTCCTTTGAGGCTAACTGTCTGTGAGAGACAATTTTTAGCCTTTATCCCAGAAGTGATTGCCTTAAGAACCTGTCCTCTGTTCCACACTGAAGTCTTTGTGATGAGTTTAGACTTTCTAAACTATCCAAAAGCAGCTATTAGAGTTCAGGGCACCAGGATTTTTTTTCTTTTTTATTTGATCTTGCAAGTTTTGAAAGTTTGTCCAGGAGGCATAGAAAAACCCTTCAAAGTTTCTAGCATTTAATCTGTTTGAACATGCGTCTCAGGAAAGGTTTAGCCAAGGAATATCAGACTCTGAGATGAACAGTTCATCAGAAAACCATCAGAGGATGTTTCTTAAACACACAACCACCCAGAGTATCCACATTTTGCAAGAAGTAGCTGACTGGCCCTTGGATGGCTTAATTTCTAGTCATGGGTGGTGGAACATTAATGTTCCCTGGGAGGAGATTATCGCAGGGCAGCCTGCCTGTCTGTCTACCCACATTTGTGGTGTGAAAGTGACAAGAGTTAAATAAATTGCACAGATGAGCTCACTGTCGTGTGTCAATGCTGTGTCCCTTCCATTCACATGGCAGGTCTGAAGGACAGTGAGGACTGGCTTATGGCCATGGGAAAGTGTCTGGCTTTACCCAAGCATTGGCCAGTGATTTCTCTCATGGGCACAGCACACGGCTGTACAGTTTGTCTCTTCCTTAGCATGTGAACAGAATTGGGTTTGTGGCATCTGGAGTGATACTCTGAGAGCCTGAGGTGACAGATGCAGTCTTTGGGAAGGAGACAGGGTTTCAAGTGTCCTTATCAGAGGTAATAGTTCCTTTCTTTTTTAAATTCATATTTGCATCTCCATATGAAGTGAATCCAGCAAGGATTTCTGGTTCCCAGGGAAATCCATGAGATTTAGTTGGAGTGGTACCTCAGGGCAGTGGAACTATAGTCTATTGGAAGTTGGATTATTAGCAGAGAATGGAGAGGATGCTCCAAGGGTTCCAATTATCCTATTATGAAAGAATAGGAACATTCCATCTCCTTCTCACTTCATAAAGCCTGTGTGACCTACATTAGTCATGGGTGACAGAGCCACACTGACCTCCTTAAAGGAAGCAAACAGTGTGTGACCAGCCTGTCCCAGCCATGTATGCTGAGCTGCATCATGCCCTAGAGTTGTATAGTTGTCCTGTGTGCGTGTCTTACATGGCCCCTGTGTGTGTGTGTGTGTGTATGTATGTGTGTGTGTGTGTGTGTGTTACATGGCTCCTGTGTGCATGTTTTACATGCTCCCATGTGCATGTGTTACATGGCTAGGGTCTATGGACACTTCTGTTCTCACTGTCTTTCTCCTCAGCATCCCTGTTCTTCCTCCTTGGCTCCTCAGGCATCCTTTCTCTGTACAGCCCGTTTTAAATCTCTTGGTCTACAAGCAGAGATGATTGCATTAACGTACTTTCTACTGCTGTGATAAATTCCATGATCAAAAGGAACTCGGAGAGGAAAGGGTTTATTTCATCTCACAGTTTAACAATGCATCACTGAGTGCAGTCAGGGCAGGAACTAAAGAGAGGAACTTGGAGGCAGGAGCTGAGGCGGCAGCTGAGGCAGACGCGAAGCCACTGAGGAATGCTGCCTCTCTTGGCTTTCTTGGCTTGCTCAGCTTGCTTCCTTGCACAGCCCAGGACCACGTGTCCAGGCGATACCACCCACAGTTGGCTGGGCCCGCCCAAATCAATCATCAATAAGAAAACTTTATAGACTTGCTACAGACCAATCTATGGAGGCATTTTCTCAAGTGAGGTTCCCTCTTTCCAGATGACTCCAGCCAGTGTTAGGCAGACAAAACCGAACCAAACCAAACCAAACCACACTGACACAATTGATCCCTCATCAACCTGACACATAAGATTGTCACTATTGATGGCTGTGCATTCTTTTATATCCCCATGGGCGTAGACACAAACTGGCTTTGGTTCTCCTGCACTGGAGTGCCCCGCCCCAGGAAGACATCGAGGATAATTTGTTCTGTAGTATCTTGTTATGGGAGTGTGTTTCTGTGTTGTCCCCTAGCCCAGGATGATAATTCTAGATGTTTGCTTGTGATCAACTGAATGGTGGTCAGGTTCATCACGGCCACCTCAGCATGTATTTTCTTTGAGTGCCAGAGGCAGTGAACAGTACCCTGGTTCCCACGCTGTTTCTCCTCTGTTCATGGGAGCTTCCGTCTGGGTAAGTAGAGATCAGCTCTTTGTGTGGACTTCAGTGAAGTGAGATACAGAGACAGTAGCAGAGACAGTGAGGGACAGACAGACAGAGCAAGCAGGAGCATGGGAGAGGTGTCTCTGCTACTTACCAGGTAGGGCAACTCTAGGTGGGGCTTTGAGGTCTTGGAGGACATTCTGTGGTTTGTGTGGAGGTGAAAATTGGCCTGAGGTGGGATCTGGGGCAGAGACAGGCGAAGGGAAGATGGGTCCCCACACAACTCTACAGTGCTTTCAGTTGGAGACTCGTGAAATCCATCTGCCCAGATTCATAGCCAAAAAGATGGCAGCAACAATATAAGTACGCTCTGTGCCACTGACAAGAGCCTGGGCAGACAGACATTCGTCCATCCCCTTCTAGATTTCCCACCAAGTCCCTCCCACCAATGTCCAGACGGCAATTTGCGAGTGAATAATTTATAACAACATCTTACGCATTATGCAGAAGAGATTTAAATTATAAATTAACCTCACTTGGCACTTTACCTTAGTTAATAAGCGGACTTTGTGGTGTTTGCCTTGATCTGCTAAATTGGTGTTGAATTGGGGTTCATCAAAGAGAAATAGAATGGTTGGCCTGATGCCACCTATGATGGAGATGGTACACATACGTTCCAAAGCTTGGGGTGGCTTGAAACCATTTTTCTGAAGGTGATCCCAGGACAGGGCCAGTGCAGACACCCTGGGCAGGATCTGAGGTCCTAAGGAGGGATGAGAGAGGTCAGGAACTTGAGTAGATCTGAGTTCTCCCTCCTGTCTGTGAGTCCTAGGAGAAGCAAGCTTCACTCACAGCAGGGTGTGTCCAGGTGAGTGAGTGAGTAAATCCCTAAGTCTTATGGACCATTGTGTTCAGCAGCTGCTGTCTTGGATTCCAGGGACCAGTCTTGACTCCACAGGGCGGTGGGCAGGACCCTCCTGTGTAGGCTCTGGTCTGAGACAGGGAAGAAAAGGATTGGGGTGCCAAGGGCAGTGGAAGCTGGCAGGTGAAGTTTCATGGGGCCCAGGACAGTCCCCGGTGCTTATGGAGACAACGAGCAGCTGGCCCGTGAGGCCCCCTGGGGATGAAGCAGGTGAGTGTGCTGGTGTCATGTCTGGCTCCATGGGAGGCCCTTCTCCTGACTGCTCTCCATAGCAGCTGTTAGAGGGGGTTTTGTCTCGTCCCCCCATTTTTCCAAGCCTCTAACTAAAACTTGTGAGTAAGCTACCCACCAGAGATGAGGTATATCAAATAAGACTTGAAAGAAGGCCATTTAGTTGATGCAGTATTGATTGTCTTACAGAGGTCAGACTCTCTTCTAGATGCTAAGATTCAGCAGGGAGCCCGAAGACAGCATCTGCCTTTCAGGAATATTATGTTCTTGTGGGCAAAATAAAACCAATTGCTTCACAGAAAGGTATCTCACATCTGAGCTGATACCAAGGTGCCCTCATTTAAACCCTGCGGTGTGGATCAGCTAGGTGGTCAGTTCATTAGAGTCTGCTTGACCAGCCTGACACTGGTCTCTGCACACAGAACTAGATAGAAATGGACTATGGTCATAACTCCATCGGCATGGAGCTGGGGTTGGGGAAGGATGTTGCGCACAGACAGAGTGACAAGGGTTAGCCATGGCTCTGCTAGGACCGGGTGACGATTGGGAGGCTTCAGAGGAAAATGATTTGTTTCCTCCCGGGGAACCATGAGGAAGCCAGGAGGAAGATAGGCTCGAGGTCCCCACAAGCAGTCAGGGATGATACCAAAAGGCCAGAAACCCTTCCTGGGTGTTCCGGAAGGCTTGGGTTGGCAAGAGTGATGGGTGTAAGCAGAGGAAGGAGTAAAGTCTATAATGGCAGAGATGAGGATTGGGGTCTGGACCTAGGACAGTGAGGGGCAAGGAACCATGTTGCTTTCACTGCTGTGGTGGGAATTCTGTACCTTAGTGTGATCAGGCACACCTTCTGGTGGGTTGGGGATGCTGTTGGGCAGTGAACTTTGTCTGAAGGGCGCTGGAAGCTGAAGATGCTGGGAGTGGAAGGAATGTGAGCTTCCCACGGGCAGCAACTTTGTAGATGTTTCAGAGGGAAAAAACAGGCAGGTTGGGGGTGCTCAGCAGATATGAGGAGGTCAAGCTGGTGAGGACTCGGATTTGCCACATGACTCTGGGGAAGCCAGCAGGTATCCACGGAGGGAGGATGAGGGCAGGGAAAGGAAATGTGAAAGGGGTGGGCCTGCCTGGCAGAGAGAAGATGGCCATGATTCTACTTGTGTCTGCTACACTTCCTACCTAGAAATTTTCATTTGGGACTGGTGCTAGCTGAGTTCTGGGGACCCTGTTGGGCAGATTGTGAAGTTAGTTCCAGGAAGGGTCCGAAAGTAGAGTTGGAAGAGCTGTAATGATCTGTCCCTGTCACGGGATCAGAGACTTTTCTGACTGGAGGGCAGTCCCCCCCCCCCCATTGAGGTACAGGGTGGCAAGTGCAGGCCCAGCACAAGGCCATCAGATGCCTGGTGGTTCATTTGTTTCTCTCTGGAGTTCTTTGCATTTGCTTCTGCCAATCTCTTTTCTCTGACTTGACTTTGTAAACACAGAATGTCTTAGACATTTGCTGTGTAAATTCCAAAACGCTTTTAGGGAAACCTGATACTTCTTTATTTGCAAATGCAGAAGATAAATGTATAAAGAGCAAGAAGAATGTAAAGGGGGTCTTGCAGGGCCCACGTCCCTCTGTCCCCCACACCTGCCATTTCCCATGCACGCCTCACTAACGTTTACAAGAACTGGCACCTTTGCTTGGCTTCCAAGGGTCTCCGTGTGTGGCTCTGGCCGCCTTTGCATTTTGAGTAACTTCTGGCCTTTGCTCTCTCCCTCCTCTCTCCTCCTGCTGGCTTTTCCTCTATGCCCCTCTCTGCTGTTGCCTCATGGTGAGTTCACACAACCGCTCTGACAGGTCCCCTAAGTTCTGTAGCAGATATGGACTTGCCATTCCAGGGGAGAACAGCCCTGCATGTGAAAACAGTAACAACTTGGTGAGGAAATTAGGAAATTTCTGATGACTCTTACGTTCAAACACGGAACACCTGAGGCGGTTATCACAGTACTTGAGCTCGGTTTCTGTCTACAAAACAGTTGACTGTATTAGGTGCTTATGGATTACTCCAACGTTAACTGACTTTCAATGTTGAAATTTAGCTTTGTATGTTTGAAGAAAAATTTCAATCTACTAAAATATTTTCTGGCACAATAACAACAGTAGCTGTCTTGTGTTGGGTCCTGTGGTGGACTAGCTCTCACTGCCGATGCTTCTCCTACATTTCCTTGATTCTTATTGATAACCTGCGTTAGTGGATTTTACTGTTAAGGCTGAGGGACAGACCGCACAGAGAAGCAAGTCATAAAAGATTCACACCCTGTCCCATCTGACTTCAGACACCTGTCCATGATGCAGCCACCTTTTCCCAGGCCTCACACAAGGAAGCTTCTTATTCAGGTTCACAGGTTTGCCTTCCAGAGAAGGCTAGTCAGAGGTTGTATGGGGGGGGGGCTGTCTATCTCTCTTTAATTGTGGTAAGCCAGTTGAAGAAGCATTGGAAAGGAGATTACCAAGAAAGAGAGGCCACTGAGGCTGATCCCCACCTCTCACCAAAGCAGTCAGGCCTCAGAGCAAGAGCTCAGAAAGGGAGCCAGGCAGTGGCCTCAGCCACTGACTCTATGCTAATAACATGAAAACACCACAGCACTAGGCAGAAATACTGTCATTGCCAGCTGATGGCCTCCTAGCAAACCTCAAGCAGTGCCCAGAATCACCTCTATGAAAGAAACTTGCCAGTGGCATCCCCAAGCCTTGCCAGTGGGATTTCTTGTCTGGTGAGCTGCCTTAATAAATGGCCTGACTTTCTGGCTCAACAAACCCATTGCCATGATCGTTTCACGTTTTAACTACACATACTGTGCAATGAGGGGGGTGATTGGACACCTCCACAACATGCAAGAGGCCACCGTGGCAGTGCGATCCTTTAAAACACTGCATGACTTACTTTTCTGACACTGTGATAAAACACTGTGATCAAATGGCAACTTACGGACGAGGTTATTTGGGCTTAAGATTCCTGAGGTCAGAGTCCACATGATGGGGGCATCATGGCAGCAGGCACCTCCTGCACTGAAGAGTGTCAGGGTAGAGTGAGGAGTGAATATGCCCTCCTTGTTCCCGTAAACCAGAAACTTATGTCCCTTGAAAAATAACCAAAATTTTGGAAGTTGGGGCATAGAGACGGTGCGATGATCTTTAGTTGTACTTTCACCATCACTGTTATAAAGGGTGTGTGTGTGTTTTGTACTTCAAATTTTTATTTAACATTTTATTACTAATTTTTATGTGTGGGTATTTTGCTGGTATATATGTCTGTGTACCATGTGCTTTTCTCTGGAGGCCAAAAGGGGACATTAGATCCCCTAGGATTGGAATTACAGTCCGTTGTGAGCCACCATGTGGGTGCTGGGAAATGAACCCAGGCCCTGTTGGAGAATAGCTGTGCTCTTACAGCTAAGCCATCTCCCCAGGCCCTTATTGCATGTTTCACAATGAGTTTCCTGGTGTTTGAATGAGAAGATCCCACAAGTCTGTGCTGTACTGAGCTCCACAGATTCATTTTGCAACTGAAGGTTCCTTGTCTGTATCCCACTAATATGTATGCTAGAAACCCAATCCCCTGCATTTCACAATGTGGATGGAAGTTTCTGTCCCGCCTGGTCCCATAGCTGTTTAGCCCCAAACAAACACACAGAGGCTTATATTAATTATAAACTGTTTGGCCAATGTCTCAGACTTGTTACTGGCTAGCTCTTAATTATTAACCCATTTCTATTAATCTGTGTTTCTCCACATGGTCTTGGCTTACCAGTGAATGCCTGGGTGTCCTACCTTCTTGGTAGCTATGTGACATCTCCCTGACTCCGCCCCTACCTTTCTCCAAGTCTGTTTGGATTCCCATCTGGCTAAATCCTGCCTGTCCGCTGGCCAAAACAGCTCTACTCATTAACCAGCAGGAGAAACACATATTCCCAGGATACAGAAGAACCTCCCTCATTATATTTGTGAAACAATATTTTTAGAATGACAATACAGCCAGCTGATGTGGTTAAGGTAGGCCTCATAAGCTAGTATTATGAGTTTGTTTTTCGTGTAAGGGACATTGGGGCTCAGACAGGCGTGCTCCGATGGAAGGCCGTAAAGAGATGCAGCCCTGTGAAGATGGAGTCAGACATGGGGTAATGTACCCACAGGTCACGGGGAGTGGAGTACTGTCAGTTGGCCAGGAAGAGTCTCATGCAGAGACATGGAACTGATCTTCCTCTCAGCTCTCAGAAGAACTACTTTGATACAGCAGCCCTGAAACAAAGATACAAACTGTCCCCACAGTCCCGCCCCAGGAAATCACTCAGTGATCCCTGTGCCATTGCTAAATCCTGAAGCCTGGATTCCAGGCTGAGAAGTGGGCTGGCCTGACGTGGGGCATGCATAGCGGCGACTGCTTAACAGAAGCTCCCAGGTATTGAGGGCCTTTTGGCCATTACAGGTATTTCTTTGAGGAGTGCAGAGCTGGAATTAAAAAGAGACCCAGACGCAGACATGCTTTATGTCTATCCCATCCCTCTGTACTTGAGGCTTCCTAAGGGGGGAACTATTGATTCTTCTTTCGGCCATGGGCAGACATGAATTGAGAGCCACATGTATGTAAATAAGGACTAGGCAACCTGCCCGCATTTCCATTCTTCTGAGAACTATTGACTCAGACTCCGGAGCGTTACCTGCCAGTTGTGAGCGAGCTTTCTTCGTATTGTGAGCGAGCCGCACCAGCGTGCTGAGGGGACAATGTGGGCTTTTGTGAAGCATCTTGCAAGTTTTGTAGAACTCTTTGGAAGGCCGAGGGTGCAGAGGGCTGTTTTAGAGCGGCATCGATCTGAAGCAGGTTATTGAAGTTGTTGCAAATGCTTGCCTCCATTTTCCCCATTCACTGATCACTGGTCTGCAGAATTAAGAGTTAGGTTTCCAAAGGGCCGCCGGGCTGTTTTCTCTTTGGAGATTTAAGCTTGGACTCCATCCTTTGCCCTTCATTACGCCTGGCAACAGAGGAGCAGTATAATTGTTGAAATTTTATCTCACATTGAAATGACTTTAACACATTTCCTATGCTTGGTCCATTCAAAATGTTTTTTAAAAATAATTTGGGGGCAGGCAAAGGAATTGCGATCGTTTGTGGAAACCCTAAGCAGGGCTCAAAGAATCGACGTCTGCTGAACTCAGAAAAAGTACACGCAAATCTTTCATGTTAATAATTCACAGTTGGGTGCTGGCACTGTGGCCCCCTGTCACAAGTGACAGTTTGTTTAGCTTTGGTAAAGGGCACAGCTCACAGGTTCTGTTTTGGTCTTGTACTCATTTTACAGACTTGATTTAGGCAAATACCCAGTCTTATAAATGATGAATTATGTGTGTCAGGAAGGCTTTATTTTTAAGGGACAAAGTTGTTTGTATGGGTGTTGTTATTACATGCTATGGTCCTGGTGAGATTTATTCGAACTTCCAATTCCCTAGTGTTTATCTTTATCTCTTCTCCGTTTCTCATTCATTCATTCTACACTGAGTGCGGAGCAACATCTTCTGGGACGGACTTGGTGGTAGTGGTGCCTATGGACCAGCACCATCACAGCCTCGGCTCCTCAGGCTCCAGTCTGTGTGCCTGGGATGTGGTCCACAGGCTGGCAGCTTCCGCTCCATCTGAGGGCTGGTTAGAGACGGGCATCACGGTCCCCTCTGCAGGCCTCCTGAACCACCTGGGGTTTGTTGGGTTTACCAGGTGATTCCCACCCTTAGGTGGGAGGAAATTCACGCAGTGGGTGATCGCAAGATGACATGGAAATGCTGAAGCGTGGTGCCTGGAGGGAAGAGAGATGCTCATATTTGCATACGGATGGGACGGGTGCAGAGGAGGCCTGGCAAGGATGGGACTGCTTCAGCTGAGAGCAAAGTATGACAGACAGGAGGAAGAAGGCAGATTCTGGGTGGTCCCATGAGGTATTAGGTTCCAGGGGGGATGTGTGCTTTAGACTCAGAGGCGACAGCCTATTGGAAGAACTTGAGGTTGTGACTTGAGCTCAGGCAGTAACATGGACTCCATGGGTTCTCGTTTTCACACGGGAAGCTTGGGCTTTCTGCAGAAGGTTGGAGAAGCTGTGGAGGCCTTCAAACAGCATTTGGATTGAGAACATAACTGGACTGCAAACAATCCCCAGTGCTAATATGTTAGGAGGGTTAGTGCAGGGGACAGCGGGGGGTGGGGGGTGGGGGGTGGGGAGGTGGGGGACGGGGGGGGGGCGGGTTAGGCTTCAGTGACAGGTCTGGGTAAAGGTAGTGACATAGGAAGGCCAGCAGGTGTCTGAGTGAGACGTGCTGCTCAGGAGCAGGGAGGTAGAGGATGGAAGGTGAATGGAAAGGCTCCCTACGAGGTCCACTGAAGGACGCCCAGCAAAGTCCTGCAGCCCTTTACGACCCTCACCTCCTGGAGACCGTTCCAGCAGCCCTAGTCTGGGGGCTTGGATGTTTCTCAGGCCACCTCTGCACCCCATCACAGTCTTAGGGACAGATCTGGGGGTGTGTACAGAGCCAAGCAGGCAGCTGGGCACACCGTAACCCTCCTTCTGAGCTACAACTCCTTTTCAGGGAATGTTGACTTTCTTTGGCTGAAGAAGGTGAGCCTGGGAGAATTTGCTGGAAAAGCCACGTTTCCCTGTTTGGTTCTCTTTGGGTGGTAATTCCTGTTCGCCTGGCACTTTGCAGTCTGGGTAGATGTTTCACACCCAGCATCTCATTTGCACTCTTCCCAGCAGCTGCTTTGGAAAAGGCCATGCATCCCCAGCTCAGTGTTAATAGTCAGAGACTGCATCTCTGCATCCTTCCCTCCTCCCCACTCTGGCTTCCTGCCTTAGACAGGTCACTTGGAGCTGGAAGCAGAGCAGGAGTCAGATGGTGCAGATGAGTCAAATGCATGCTCTCCCTTGGGGCGAAAACTCAAGCGCCCTGGAGACTCCAGTGGGAGGGCTGGCCACGTTTCTGACGGCTTGGTCCTCTGACTCGGTGTCACTGGCTCCCCGGGCTGGGTGGAGCCCACAGAGTAGCATACATCAGGGCTCACTTTTCCCAATCATTCACCTGTGTTCTAGGAGAGAAAGCATAGGCGAGGGGGAAGGCTGGGCTCCCTTGAAATGGCGTGAGAGGTAGTGAGCAGAAAGGAAAAACTGGGCTGTGGGAGGGGCATGGGTGAGAGTTTAAACCCTGACTCTGCCACCCTGAAGTCTGTGTCATATAGGCCCTGAGGCCAGATGGGCTGGGGGAAGCTGGTTAGTGAAGTGCTCCCCCATCCCCCAGCCTGGGAGGCGTCTATGATTACAGTGCTGGTGAGGCTATGTCTATCCCATAGCAATATGCAGTCAGCTTGTCAGAGGTCAGGCTCCATCTGGGAGGCTTTGGCATTCGGAGAGCTTCTTGGCTGTCGTGTGTGGCAGCCTTAACCAGGAATTTGTTTACTATTTCTGGGTTCAGCTCCCCTGCCCCAGACTTGGACTGATCTGCAATGAGGCCAAACTGATTCGTTCAGGGTCTATGTTCTGGGATAGTTGGGTATGACCAGAGTTACAGAGCCTCTTGGCTACGGAGTATGGTAGATATATATCACCTGTTCTCCGTGGACTATTGTAGGGACTTTCCAGACTCTGGGCTTGTTTCTAAGTTTTATTTTGAGGGTTTGTTTGTTTTTTATTTTATGTATATGGGTGTTTTGCCTGTATGTATGTCAGTACAACACATACATGCAGTGCCTGCAGAAGCTAGAAGAGGGTGTCAGATCCCCGGGACTGGAGGGAGATAGTTGTGAGCTGCCTCATGGGTGCTGGGAATCAAACTCTGGTCCTCTGGAAGAACAGCCAGTGATCTTAACTCCCTAGCCATCTCTCTAGTCACAGGGCCTGTGTTTTTGGCAAGCCCCAGGTGATCCTTGTGATGAAACAAGTTGGGTGTACTAGGCTGCAGGATCTGGGCCATGGCCCTTTGTGCGTGAGTCATACAAGCACAAGGCATCGGGGACCACACACAAAGGCAGAAGAACATTCTCCTTCAACTACAAGAGCTTGTCATGGAGGCCGCTGGGGCGAACACCGCCGTGTCCCCGACAGACACTTCCCTTGTTGAACCAAGGCTATGGGACCATGTGACTGTCATTCTCAGCTCTGAACGCCCTTGACTCTAGAATATTCAGTATGGATTCAGGGAGGTGGAGGGGACTTTTGTGACTTGGCAGCCCCCAGTGCCTGGCATTGGCTTCCCTGTTAAATACAGTTTCATCCTGTGTTTGCTCTGGTTTTGTATCAAAACAAACCCTGTATTCATTATGTTTGTTTCTGTGGGAAAGGAAAGCGTGTGTGGTTCTTCCAGACTTTGCCTGAGAACTTCCTAGAAGTCTTTGTTACCTAGTTCAACAGTACCATTCACTGTCTGGTGGCAGCTTTTGGAATTACAAACTGAGGCTGTTTGAGGAAATAACAAATATTTGCTTTGAAGTAGCCTGAAGGAGAGGATGGGGGTGTGAGAGAGAGAGAGAGAGAGAGAGAGAGAGGAGGGAGGGAGGGAGGGAGGGAGGGGGAGAGGGGGAGAGGGGGAGAGGGGGAGAGGGAGAGAGGGAGAGAGGGAGAGAGGGAGAGGAGAGGGAGAGAATATGTGTAGGAATCTCCAAATACCTGGAAAACTGAAACAGAGCCTCTTTGCATAGGATTTATAACTTGTATTTTAAACCAGTGTTATTTGAAAGCACCATTCTAGGGCAGGCCCTCAGCCTTGGCTCTGCAGATGTCTGGATAGTCCTGTGTGGGCTGCTGCGCTGTGCAGAGGCCACATCCCTGACCTCCCACACTAGATGTCAGCACACTACTGTATCCTCATTTGTGGCAATCAGAATGTCTCCAGACACTGCCAACATCCCCTGGAGGGTAAAACGTCTCCTTTAGAACTGCTGTGCTAGAGTGTATGAGCTTCCGCCCATTTCAGTGACAGCGGGTGGCATAGGGTCACCGAGAGCAACAATGTGACGGCTGTCTTCACAGAAGGTTATTTAAGGCAACAGTGGAATGACTTCTGACTCAGAAGGGACTAAGAAATTCAGGTTTTATAAACATTGTTTTGATTTTTCAAACGTCTAGAGGAAAGTGTAACAGGTGGATTGGCATCCACAGCTCTACCTGGCCCTTCCTCAGGTAGACAAGAAGGCTGCTATAGGCTGCTGGTGTGCGGGAGCCTCTGAGCGTGTGTGGGGAGAGAGAGGGGTGAGGGGTGTGCAATATCTTAACTCATGCAAATCCTATCCTGTTTTGTAGTTTGGGGAGGAGGCTGTTAATTGTGTGGAGTGTGCTTCCACATAGAAAGTACATGTTCCAAAAGGGTTGAGCTGAGATTTGCCGTGAAGAAATGTCTCTCTAATCAGGCAATCTTGTGTGTTGTCCATCCTGGTAGCCTGAGTGTTGCTGAGCCGTTCCCGTGGTGACCACGCTCCCTACCTTACTTACCCACGGCTCTGCTGTAACTAGCTTTAGTCACCCATGACTGGCAGGTGTTAGATGAAAAGAAGTTTAAAGCTACAGCTTTTGATTGCGTGCTTTCTGAGTAGTGTGATGTGGTGTCTCACTGTTGTGCTTGGGACAGAGGTGGTCTGTTTGTCCAGTGTTTCCATGCAGTATACCCTATCTGTCTGCTATTCATGTGGACATCTTGCTTAAGACACCTTGTGGCCGTTATATTACCCACATGACCACATGTAGTGAGGAGTGAGCATAGAACAGTAAGAAACTCCCAGAGAGGTATGGAGGGAGAAAAGGAAGCAAAACAGCCAGCTACATCTCTAAAACTCTCGTTACAGTACATCGCCATGGTTGTTCTGATTTACTATTAAATTACACTGGCAATCTCCTACTGTACGCAGCCTGGAAGTTAAACTTTATTGCAGGTATATACGCACGAAAAAAAGAAAGTGTAGACAGTCCGTGATTTCTGCTGCCTCCTGGGGGCTTTGACTGAGCCCGCGAAGACGCTTACTTAACTCTTTCACTAAGGGCAGTTAACGAGTTTGACGGGTCAGCATCCCCTTAGTGCTGCCTGCTTTCTGATCTTCTGCTGGGATGAAGGTTCTCACTGGAAGACCCAGAAGCTGGAGAAGCAGACTGAAGTAAATGGATGTTATAATGGAATTGTTTTTTAAGATCTAGTTTATTGTTAATTGTGTGTTTGTGTCCATGTGTGGGTGTGTGTTGTGAGTGTTGGTGCCTACAGGGAGAAGAAGTTGTTGGATCTCCCTGGAGCTGGACTTAGAGGAGATATGAACCACTCAGCTTGCGTGCTGGGAACTGAACGTGGGCCCTCTGCAAAGGTAGCCTGTGCTCCTGACTGCTGAGCTGCTGCCTCTCCGGCCCCCAGGGAAGGGCTGTTTTGTAGAGCAGGGTGCTGGGACTGACCTCAGCAAAGCCCAGGGGTTAGTGTTTCCTGTCCGACGTGGGAGTTCACAGCAGCTCTCATGTGGATATTTCTACCTCTCTTCTGAGTGAGACTTGGCAAGAGGGGCAGAGCAGGAGGCAGAGGAAATGCTTGATGGTTTTTGAGCAATTTAATCTTCCTTCTCACCTCACCGTGCCTTCTAAAGACCTGCAGCTATCCACCATGGACAACAGTTAGGGTATAGACATCAGGTCCCCTCAGTGACCAGTGTTCCTGGAGCTTCCCGTGATACCCACAGGGTTGTGTAGACACCAGGGTGTCCTTGCATTGGTTGGAGACCTGTTCAAAGCCACCCACTATCCCTTTGCACAGATAGAATTAGCCATTATATTTTGGTGTATATGAGTTAATTTTGCAAGGAGAAAACTATCTCATCTGTCTGTCTATATACCCACCCATCTCTATCTACTATCTATCTATCTATCTATCTATCTATCTATCTATCATCTATCTATCTATCTATTATCTATCTACATCTATCTACCTACATCTATCTATCTACATCTATCTATCTATCTATCTATCTATCTATCTATCTATCTATCATCTATTGAATTCCTGAGAGGAGGGACAGGTAGGAACAAAGAGTGGAACCAACTGTGAGCAGGAGCAAAGGGCACAGAACTTGGAGACTGGATTTGCTGATTTGCTGAAGCAGCCCCGGCCTACAGAGTGCCTGGTCCCCTGGCTGCCCCTTTCCTTAGCCACAGGTCAGTTTCTGAGCATTTACCAGCATCTCCATCCCAGTGGGCTCACTACTGGAGCCTGGAACTCTAACCACAGGCCCCTACTTTAAGCACTCTGCGAGGACCCCATTTCCTTCTAGAAGGCCACTGCCTCTCATTTCCTCATGACCAGCGCTTCTACCTGCCAATATTCTATTGGAAATCTACCTTATTTGGTCCTGAATGGGTAAGGAGGAGGTCAGGAAATTTCCTCTTGGGATGAGAGTTACTCCTTCATTGGACAGGCTGGAGATTGGCTGGGCTAACAAATGAATTTTTTATTTGTATTTTGAATTATTCATGGCGATAAACTCCACGGGGTGAGTGGATAGACGTGCCCAGGCAAGGCACATGTTTTAGTGCTGTAGCGATAAAATGCCTCTTAGATTTCTCCATCTGATTTTTCCCACGCAAAGAAATACTTGTTACAAAAACTATTCATTATCACACTGGGAAGAGGGCATCCCCAGGTTGCGGGGAAGCTATGCCTGCCCGAGGCTTTCCTTGGATAGTATGTCAATCTGAAGTGTTTTCGAGAGCGCTTCCCGTGGAGCCTTGCCTCCCACAATGCCGGTGGTTAAGTCTGCCGGGGGTGTGCACTGTGTGAGGGGTAACCCTGTGTGTCTCATCCATGGCCCAGTCTCTTAGGATGCTTTCCAAGGCAAAGCACCAGGGAACCCTTCAGTGACCAGGCTGGGGCACTGGTTTCAAAACCACCCACTCCCCACTGGTTTTTCTTCTCTCCGGGGCACATCTTTGAAATTGTTGGTCTGTAGCACGGTTTTTCTCCTGAGACTGGCTGTTACCTTGTCCTGGTGAACAGGGAACTTTTGCAAACTTCTGTGGGTCTTGGCAGTGGCCATAGGGGTGTGGAATCTCTGCTCTCACCAGGAGGGCTCAGGCTGCACCATCTGGCATCTTCAGGGTATGGTGTCCTGTCTTATCACCCTTTCTGGCACCCAGGAGCTCAGTAAAAAGCAAGGAGAAAGAGTGTAAGAACAGGTGAGCTCTGTGTTTTTGATAGTTCTCTGTAGTCCTTAGCACACGCAGTCTCTGTGTTAGTGGGTACAACCTCATACAGCTAAAGAGTTGGAACATTGGACATTTCATTTTACTTCTTTCTTGATCATATCCCCGCCCTCAAACTTAAGACATGACCCACACTCCTGTTGACTGAGCCATTTCCCGAGCAGCAACTTGGCGCCCTTTGTTTGGGGTTCCCCTGTTCCCTTGCTGGATGTCTCCATCCTTGGGATGAGCGAAGGCCCCGGAAATAGGTCTTACTGATTGGAGAGGACCTGGAACCCAGTTTTGTCTGTATGTGTCTGCCAGGCACCCTGGGCACACACACGCCACAAGGTAGAATGTGCATCTTGTTTCTGAGACCTGCCTTGCATATGTATAGAACAAGGCTTGACATTGTCCCCCTGAGGGAGACTGTAGCCTGGGTAGTGCAGGAAATGTGAGCAGAGTCGGTTAAGAGGCCATGGGTGTGGCGTCCCATGTTAACTGGCAGAATTAAGCACTATCTGAAGACCAGGCATGTGTGAGGGAAGGAAAGGGAAGGGTCTGCATTATTGGTCCGGGGATCTGGAGTGTCAGAAAGCCATGTGTAATCGGGCACTTCAGTGTCCTCACCAGTGACAGCACAGAGAAGATCTGCCGTCTACCCATTTCTTTATCGGGTGAGGGATGTAACTCCTGACCGAATCTCATGGGTGCAGGGCTTAATGCTCACGAAGGTGAGATGATTTGCACTGGGGTGGTCTCAGGAAGAGGCAAGGTAGAGGTCCATCCTGATTGTGCTGAGTAGACAGATTATGACACAGACCGCTGCTCTACACTGCCTCATGGCGAAGGCCTGCTTGAGTAAGCTGTGCACAGAGGTCAGGGGGCTGTGCAGATGGCGGATGTCTGGTAATGGTGGCCTGAGCCTGTGCAGAAGACGAGGACAGTTCTCCTTTCTTGTTAAAATCTAAGATCGAGATCTCTTCTGGGACAGCAGCTGGAGGAAACTGCCTGCCTTCTGTGTGTATTTTAAACAAGTACTTCTTTTTCTGGAAAGAAGTCAATAAAGAAGAATTTATGAGCAGCTTCATGCTGTGCTCCAGTGAATGCCCCTTGTAAATGTCATGGCCCAGTCCGCCTGGAGGGATGGGACAGACAGGAAGTCAGAAGCTGTCACACACAGGGCGCACTGTGCTCCACGCCTGGACGGCTCTCCCAGGGCAGGCTGTGTTCTCAGGCTTGGAGAGTGGTATCTTCATGTTAGGAGCATGCGTCCCAGGGGCTCAGGTTCGCCATCTGTCAGCCAAGCCACTTCTGCAGGGTATCTCCTGCACAGACCGTGTGAAACAAGGCTGTGGCTTCAAATCACAATTATGGCTTATTCAAAGTCCAACGTGAGCAGCCAGCCCCAAACATCTCAACCCACAGACCAGAGGAGAACATTCCAGGCCTGGGAGACAAGATGACATTCTCCAGAGAAAGCCAGGGATGGGAGAGTTTCTAAAATAGCACTGAGAATTCACTAGGATGCTCCAGCTTCAATGTTAGCTCGATACAGGGGGTTGAGATACCATCAGGACCAAAGCTTGATAAAGGGGGCACAGATATACCATCAGGACCAGATTTCAAGCACTGTAATTCTGTAAATATGTTTCTCCTATTGGTTAATGAATGAAGCACTGTTGGCAAGTAGGAAGGCAAGATAGGTGGGACTAGGAGACAAAGAGGATTCTGGGAGATGTAGTAGAGAGGAGGGGAAATGTAGGGCCTAAAGGAGTAAAGAGGTCAGACTCTTACTCCGGTAAGATAAGACCGCATGGAAACACTTAGTTTGATAGAAATGGGTTAATATTTAAGACAGAGCTAGCCAATAAGAAATGCTAGTTACGGGCCAACAGTTTCATGTTTAATACAGTGTCTCTGTGTGCTATTTTGGAACTGATGTGGCTGTGGGACCAGGCTGGCTGAAAAGTCCTTGTAACACTTGCCTTTAATCTTAGATTGGGCATATGCAAGGGGTATGCCACCTACAGCAGAGTCACCAAAACAGCCCATATGTTACATTTAGTAGAAAAATATCTTTTAGTTATGGAAACACTTAAAAAAAATTCGTTGACTTTAACTGGATTATGCAGTCACAATAGCTGGGAACGTATAATGCTTTGGCTGACATAGGTGCAACTCAGTGATTCACCCTGGAGTTGGGGTGGTATTTAGCACAAAGCTAGGACCAAATGCAGTTGAGAATGGGTTTCCTGAAGAGACCCACAGAGGACGAGGTGGCTGCTGATGGACACGGTGTAGAGCATGTTGGCTTTCTCAGATCTGCTTTCCGCCTTGGTTGATGGAGAGTTCGTTTGCTTGTTTATCTCTGCATTCCTGGTGTTTGTGGCATCTGTGTCTGGGCCTTGTGCTTACATTGACATGACAGCATATACTTAATAAAAGCAGTAGTTACGGCTACAACCATGATTTCAGTTTCTGCCACATGGTATTTACTCCTTGACACTCTGATGTGTATTCTCAGACTTGCCTTTGAACACCATCACCAGATGCTGGCACTGGTTCAATCTAAAGATGGAGCAACAAGGATGCCTTGAAGAGTCACATTCTTAGTGGAGAGTATACATTGTTAAGATGTCTGGTCTCAGGGCTAATTCTCTTACTGCCAAATTACTACCCCCATCCTGTGGGTGTTTATTAATAATTTCTTGACAGACCAGAAGAAACTAAATCTTATTCATATAGGAACATCAGAACATAATTCTATTAGAGAGGGAGAGAGAGAGAGAGAGAGAGAGAGGAGAGGGAGAGGGAGAGAGAGAGAGAGAGAGAGAGAGAGAGAGAGAGAGAGGGAGGGAGGGAGGGAGGGAGAAAGAGAGAGAGAATGAGAATTTAGTTGGCGGACACACCATTCTAAGAGTGAGAGATTGAAGTTTCTGGTCATACCATGATTTGCTGTTCAGTTCTGATTTTAGTTGGATGGTTGCTGGAGCCAGTGTTGCATGGATACCTTTGACTAGAATGCACAGAAATGGAGGCAGCTGTGAAATCTAATGCCAGGGGCTAACGAGATGTTTTGTAGTGTTTTGTAGGTTTCATGGTCTATGGTATAGAAAGTGTGCTGCAAAATCCAGGTCACTAGGGAGATGTAGACGGTGAGCTTGCAGTCCTGCAAAACTGCAGTGGCTGTGTGTTCTTGGACACAGACCATCCAGGTATGTAGTGGCCTGAACCATTAGCCCAGTCAAGGCTTGCTTCCCTGAAGTCCCATCCTACAGCTCTGCACACAGGCGTGGCCTGTCCATCAAGTGGGGCTGCTTTGTGTTCCTTGGGCTGACATTCTTCTTTTTGACCTCCACTGTTGTATGTTTAACAGCCCAAGCCTGTGCTTGGAATTAATTCTGTTAAAAGCTGATTCTCAGGGATTATTGACCCAGCCATCAGTGAATGCTGTCTCTGTGTGTTTAGTGTTGCTGCAGGTGCAGGGACACAGTGGTTAGAGAGGCAGGTGTCTTCCTTGCCTGGACCTTAGAGAGCGTCCACTGACCCTTCACTCTGGAGGCTTCACTGGGCCCTGACTGAATGCTGTCAGTCAGGCACCTGTTGTACGTGCAGCCTCTTGGCCTCTAGTCCTGGGAGGAGCAGCTGATACAAAGTAGCTATAGTTTAGAAACCGCACCACCTAAAGGATGCGTACCATGTTGATCCCATCATCAGTTGGGGCCAGTACATCCTCTCCTATGCAATTCTTGTATTTCTAGAAAATAACATTTTTTTTTTTTTGAGTGGAAAGCGTTTGTATGAACATGTATGCCTCTCTGAGCTGGGCATGGCCCTCCAGCTCCACACTCTCAACAATGTGGTTCTTACGATTTTGTCCATATTGAATCAAACACACAGACGTATCTGGTTCAGGAGCTGGTATACATGTGCGATGTGAGGCTTATCATTCAACCCCCTTCTAGGAACACAGTTAATTGCCGAACAGAGGGTACGCTCACTGGAGTGAGGCCTCTACCCCTTTCTGGGTCCTGAATTGTAGGGTCGTCAAGGGCGCTGAGGAACCTGCTTGTGGCAGTGGCTGGGAATGTCACCCCCTGAAGCACCGTAAGCTCTCGCTGTCCCGCTGTCTGTGTGCATCACTCAGCAGTGCTCTTGGCCAGTTGCTTTCTGTTCTTGATAGCTTTGGACTGCGCAGGAGGCAGAGAAGAAATAGAGGTGGGTAGTCTCACCGTTAGCAAAGGCATCGCAGGCCTTCTGGTGTGCTTCAGTCTTCCGTTTCTCCTGTGGCTGCGCGTGCCCGAATGCAGACTTTAAACAGTTAGGAACAAATGATGTGTTGTTTCATAACTTGCTTCCCCCATATCATTAGCTACTCAATGAATGCATTTCTTTTACAGTTTTATGGAGGCCTAATTTAATATTGCAGCATTAGCCTGTTCAAAATGTGCAATTCAGTAAGTTTCAGTCAAATTTTCAGGTTGTACGACCATCACACATTCTAATTGGGGAACATTTCCATCGATCCCCGGAATTCCAAGTCCTGGTTTCTCTCTGCAGGCAACAGCTGTGCTGGGTTGGGGCTCTCTAAATATGGCTCGCAAGCTTGTATGCATGTGTCAGGCCCAGCACTAATGGGGGTTCCCTGGGTGTCAGCACTGACGTGCTGGCTTCTCAGCCACGGCTGGTTCAAATGTTAGTAGAGATGCACATCTGTAGGGCACTGGGCATTGCAGTGAAACCGTGTAGCTCTCTCCAAAGAATGCAGGGGTCTGTGGACCTATCAGATTGGGCCTGAGCAAGTCTCAACCTGGCTGATGGGAAAGTGAGTTGTCTTGTATGGGCATCTCATTGCCTTCTGCAGGGACCACTTCTCAGTCTGGGATGCTGCCACATTCAGAACCAAAGTTTATCTCCTAATGATTGATTTTTCTCATGAAGGTTATCTCTGAAACCAGAGGACCAGGCAAAGCATTGTCTGATCTGCAACGATTGAGGAACAACAGACAGGAAGATCCCATGACTTTCTCTTGCCTGGATAATTAAACTTTTCTCAAACCATTTAAATTTGTACTCAATGCCTAGAGGACCCTCCCCCACCCCACCCCCATCCCCACCCGCAATCCCTTACCACAGCATTTACAGCTTGGCTGCCGGGGGATAGGTGGGAAGGGTGTGGTTCTGTTGGCGGGAGCATCACTCAGACATTTCACAGAACAGGAAAGAACCATGCTTGGATGCTTGCACACTCTCTTGTTATGAGTCCATGTCCCAGAACCCATTCTTGGGAAGATGAACTCTGTGGCACTCACTGTGCAGGTGTCACATGAACAAGAGGCAGAGGGTGACATGACTCTCCTGGCAGAGGCTCTGGGGAGGGGGCTGCACTGGTCCCCAGTGATGCATTGCTTAAATTCCCCATTTAATGTCATTGGTAACAATGGTCTTCTTTCTTCCTTTCCACTGAGGGGCAGAGGCCCTTTGAGTCTCTCTCTCTCTCTCTCTCTCTCTCTCTCTCTCTCTCTCTCTCTCTCTGTCTCTCTGTTTCTGTCTCTGTCTCTGTCTCTCTCTCTCTACACACACACACACACACACACACACACACACACACTGTCCTGTGAAGAGCTTATGTATATGAAGATTTGTAGTGTGCATGCCTGTTGTTTTCAAAAAAGCCGCTTCTCAGCTCTGACCAGCATTGAGTGCCCGCCTCTTGTTTCAAGGGGCTGGAGCATCTGATGCATTGCATGCAGCATTGCCAAGTACCTTCAGAAGCCTCTGCTCTGGCTGCCTGAGAAATCCAGGCCTGGGGATGCCGACAAAGGGAGCACAGAGTGGCTCAAGGCACAAGGGAGACGGATCTAATTTTGGGTCAACGGAGAGGCCCATTAGAGCCAAGAGCTCAGGCATGGGTGGTTGGCAGGGATGCAAGTGGAAGTCACACCCCAGTCTGGAAAGGAAGACACTGCACGGCAGCGGCAGCCACCGCCACCAGATCAGTCTGCTGCAGGGAGCATGGTTTCCTGCAAACACTTGGCGTGTCCATGTACAATACGGCATTGTCAAATACCGTACCTAGTTCTTACGTCCGGCATTCACATGTGCCTGTGCCGTTGGCCCCATTAACATTAGAGCTGAAATGTCTGCCTTCCCGCTTCTCCCATGCTCTCTCGGGTGCTTGTCCTCGGGTACAGCTGTGTGCACTCATCCCCTCTTGGCCCTGACTGGCCCCTTCCTCCTGAGCAGCCCACCTCACTTCCTCAGGTGCTCCTGCTGCCCGAGTTTTGTAACATGGTTTCTACATGTGGCATGGTCTGATTTGGATCTTGGTAGATGACAAGGACAACAGGCTGTGCTGGAGGCAATGTTTACACTATGGGATACAGCGTGAATGCTACTGTCTTGATCTTGTGCTTGACCTTGTGCCGAGCACAGAGAGAAGGCAGGGACCTGGCAGGGACGTAAATAGCATGAATTGGACCCACAGGTCACCTCTTAGCCCCCAAGCCCCGGGCATCTCATCATGATGAAAGAGCTAATTTTCAGAAGCAGTGCCTGGTAGAGCGGAGGTGAGGTCCCAGCCCAGCTGCCCACGCAGCATGCCACAGAGATCCCACAAGCTCTAGCCATATAATGAGGAGTCCAGTGTGAGAGCCAGGCAAGTCTGTCTTGTAAGTGGTGAGGGGTGGAGATTGACACAATGCACCAAACAGAGATGGACTCAAGAGCAGCAGCATCCCCTTCAGTGATCGTCCAGGCTCTGCAAGATAGCACACACCATGCATCGCTCTCTCCAACACGGCAGTGTTGGTCAGCACTAACACGCAAAGGCTGGGGTGTGTGGGTTGGATTTCTGTGGTGACTGGAATTTCTATTCATCAGCTTTCTCCAGAGGGGAAAACTAGTCAGAGATAGGTAGCTAGAGTAGATAGATGAATGAATGAATGAATGAATGAATGAATGAATGAAAGATAGATAGATAGATAGATAGATAGATAGATAGATAGATAGATAGATAGGCAGGCAGGCAGGCAGGCAGGCAGGCAGGCAGGCAGGCAGGCAGGAGGCAGAGCAGCGGAAAACTGTGGTGAGTACAATCATGTCTCAGACATTGCTCCCTACTTATTAGCAAAGAGCAGTCACTGAGTGTTGGGAGCAGCAAAGGCTATGATAGGCTGTTGCTCCAAAAATGGGGTCCCAGCTGGCTGTGGATAATGGATTGTTAATTCCAGTGTGACTCTGGGCGTCCATGAGAACAATACAGTAGTTATGCTCTTTTTGTTCTTGGAACAACTCTTCCCTGTTGATTCCATGGCTTCGGAGTCCACATGGTTTTGCACAGGATGAAAACGCGCCACAGAAGAGGTAGCTGGCGGCTGGCGGCGCCTTCCCTGGCCTCACCTGGGCAGGTCTTGTCTACCATGCGAGCTCATTTTCTACACAGCGATGCTGGAACCGCTCTGTCTGTTATTGTCCACCTCACAGAGAAATAAATGGAAGCCTGGCAGTCTGTTTGCTTTGTCTAAGGCTGCATAGCTTGTGTATAAAAACTAAGACGTGTATTCAAACAACAGGCTAGTTTATTGGGACAGGAAACCCCAGGGTATGATGTAAATAATTGTGACAGGCCAGGAATATCTTCAGTTCCTTGTGTGGGGGTTGAGAGCAAGTGCCTTAACCACTGGTGTCCCCTTTGTCCTGACTGAGAGGGATGTCACTGTGTTGGCTTCTACCGTCGTCACCAATGTGTAATACTCCAGCACTCTGCTAGCTATTTCTTCTCCTTTCAGTCTTGTGAGTTGTGTGGTTATGAAAGTATGTCTTTGTTTCCTACCATCAAATTAGAGCATCATGATGAACTTCTATGTTATTGATAATGTCAGTTCCACGACTGGGATACAGGAAACCATATTAATCGTTACCGACTATGCTTTGTGTGGAGCAGGCAGCACTAGGAGCCCTGGGAGGATGCTCTGCTCCATGTGTAGCTAGGGCAGATGATCGGTGCTGTTCCTGCAGTCCACTCAGACACAGTGCTTGTCCCTCCCCTGTACCAGACGGCATAACACTTGGGTATCAAAAGTCCCATTTAAGTCAATGATGAATGCAAATTACTACTTTTCAGAGTTTAAGTGAAGTGTATTCAGAGCTAGGCTCTTTTGGACACCATCTCATCAGAGATAATGAGGTTTAATGCAACATGTATTAAAAGGCTTCCCATTTAAGGACATCCCGAGAGAAATTACATGGTTGGTTTTTACAGTGGGCATAAACACAATGGAGGATAGTGGAGCGAAGTCAGGTAATCTTCAGATTAAAATTCTGAGCAGAGAAATGGCATCTTTCATGAAAGGTTGAATCTCCTGATAAGCCTCAGATTGTATTCCACCTTATTTAAGAATATGTGTTGGCAGGTTTAACAAGATCTTGGCACATTCTAATTTGAGATTTATTACAAGATGTGTGCATGTTTAATAGAGGCTTAATTATTCATA
Source organism: Cricetiscus sungorus (assembly GCA_030556225.1). Classification (NCBI taxonomy): domain Eukaryota; kingdom Metazoa; phylum Chordata; class Mammalia; order Rodentia; family Cricetidae; genus Cricetiscus; species Cricetiscus sungorus. Next base: position 24,776,727 of record JANBXA010000190.1, on the reverse strand, counting down.
CCCACATCTTCCCGACAGTTACTTACTTCAGCTCTAGACAAATTCTGGGCACACCAGGGGATACGGGCTTCTGCTGTTAAAAGATTGAGCAAAGGGAAATCAGCTGCCAGACATTACCCAGGGCCATCTCTGCCCAGGCGAGGGCCCTCAGACATGTGAGCATCCCCATAGTTCTTCCACGGCCCAGGATGAGGATGGCCTGGCCATGTGAAGGAGCTTGACCCTTAATTCAGTCTTCCCTGAGGTCAGCCACAGTTCTGGGCTCCTGCTCTACTGCTCTGAGTTCTTACCATAGTGAGTGAGTAGGTTTTTATTTAATCAATACATTTCACTTTCATTATTTCAAATTCCATCATTAACTCGTTAACACATTTTTCTTTTAAAATCCTTTATCAGTCAAAATAGTAAATCGTTTTGACAGACTCTCATATAGTACCTACACTTTGTCCCTCGTATCTGGCTCTCTCTCCCCACAATAACATAGGTCTATCAGTTTGTTTGTATTTACGGAGATACTGTTTACATCTGTATGTACACCAAAGCCTGACACTGGACCGGTGTGCTCACTCCTCATCTTGTTTTGGAAGTGAAGCCACCAGACATGTTTACACAGCTTGATGCTGCTGGCACTCCACTTCTGTCCCCTTGAAAGCTAATTTTGGGGTGTAGAAAGGCGGCTGTGAAACAGGCTGAGCTCAGGTTCTCCTGAGACCGTGTGTGATACAGGAAGTGTCACAGTTGTCCGTGCTGAGCTGGTGAGTGTACGGTGGTGGTACATCTTCACATGCCTGGTACTTAGTATTTTCATCTTGCAGGACTAAAACTCTGACCCACTGGATAGCAGCTCCCCTATTTGTCCCGTCCCTGCACTGGACAAATTAATTCTCACTGGGATCATGACCTCCATTATTTTGCACAAATCCTTGGTGGAGGGTGTTATGAGCACTTTTCCTGCCAGCCTGGTCCCAGAGACATGTCAGTCCTAAAATAACACACAGAGACACTGTATTAATTATGAAACTGTTGGCCTGTTACTAGCATTTTCTATTGGCTGGCTTTGTGTTAGCTATTAACTCATTTCTATCAATCTAAATGTTTCCATGTGTTCTTATCTTACCAGAGAAAGGGTACAGATCTCTTCTCTCATGTCCTACATCTTGACTCCTCTCTACTACATCTCCCAGAATCCTCCTTCTCTCCTAGTCCCACCTATCTGGCTTTCCTATTGGCCAATGGGGCTTTATTCGTTAACCAATAAGAGAACCATTTACTGAATGACATCTCCCATCAGGAGGGACTGCTTGATCCCATGACAGCTGATTTGATGTTTCCGAGGATCTGGTATACTGCTTCTCATAGCGGCTGGTCTCTCTTACATTCTTACCCACAATGCACTTCTGTTCTCTTCTCTACATCCTTGCAAACAATATTGCTTGGAACTGACCGTTTTAACCATATCCTAGCTTTGATTGTCTTCTCCTGGTGATTGTAGATGTTGAATGCCTTTTATGTCCCCGTATGCTGTTAACGTGGCTTCTTCGCGGAATGTCTGTTAAGGTCCTTTGCACGGTTTCCATGTAGGTGCTTTGTTTTTCTTTGATTGAATTGCAGACATTTCTGCCATATTTCAAATAGTAGTCCTTGCCCAATAATGGCTTGCAAGCACATCTCCCCATTTTTACAGGCTGTACTTTTGTCACGTAGACTCATTTCTTCTGTGTCTAGGAGATCTGCAAGTTGCGTGGAGACCCACTCTGTCTGTGCCGAACAGTGGTGCTTAATTTGCTCCTACATTTCCTTCTAGGAAGATTTTGAGCTTGGGTTTTGCAGGTGTCACATGATAAAGGTCCAGTTTTATTCTACTGCCCATGAATTTGTTTTTTCTATTGCCGTTGGTCAGAGAGAGTGTGATTTCTATATTGGGTAGTCTTGGTGCCCTGGCTAAAGATCTTCATTTCTGAGCTTCTCATCCTGCTCCATGTGTCTGTTCTGTAGTCCTTCCATACTGTTTTGTGAACTGTTGCTTTGCAGTATGTTTTAAAGTCAGAAAACAAGATGTCTCCAGTATTATCCTTTCTCAAGATGATTTTGCTGTTCAGGGTCCTCTGGTTCTGTTTAAATGTTAGAATTTAATTTTCTTATTTTTGTAAAAGATACTAGTGTTGGGTTTAGAGCTTGCACTGGATGTCTATATTTGGGAGCAGCATAGACATTTTAACAGTTTTAATTATTTATTTCTGTCTTGTTTCTTTCAGCAACAACACCAGTGTTAAACTCACCTTAGTTAAACTCAGTCCAAAGAATTGTTTTTGATGCTATGCTAAATGATATTTTTTTTCCCAGCCGTTCATTGTAGCTGTATTCAGTACAGCCGACTCGTCCTATTGCTTTGCTTTAAATGAAGTTTTGCTTTTTTCACTTGCTGAACATTTTTGTTTCAAAGGCCAGCGTTTGGGGCTCAGAAGCAACTAGTGAGGTGGGTCTACTTTCTCCACAACATAGCAGGCTCCTTGCTATACCAGATGGCACTGTCTCTGGGGTTGGCAGTGATACGTCAATCAGGGTAAACTTTGTCCTTATGAGTCATGGCCTGATGCTGTGAGGTTGGCCCTGGAATTCAGCTGAGGATGGTGCTGGAGTTCTTGTTACATAGGATGTGGCTAGCTACCAATGGCTAGACGTGCTCCAGACTTTTCTTCTTACATGACTTGTATATCCATCAGTGTACCTGTTCCCCTTGAGGCCAGCTCCACACTTAGTCCCTGTCTTAGAGTTCTTCATTGCTGTGAAGGGACACAGTGACCACAGAATCTCTTATTTAATTTGGTGGCTTACAGTTCAGAGGTCCAGTCCATCATCATCATGATGGGACATGGTAGCATGCAGGCAGACACGGTGCTGGAGAGGTGGCTGAAAGTTTTATATCTTGCAAGGCCACAGGAAGTGAACTTTCCAACTGGTTGTGGCTTGAGCATATGTGAGACCTCAAAGCCTCTCCACAGTGTCACACTTGCTCCAACAAGGCCACATTCAATAATGCAACAAGGTCACATATCTCAACAGTCCCATTCCCTTTGGGGGTCATTTTCTTTCAAATCACCACAGCTCCAATGAAGACTAATGTTTTTGTAGGCCTTTACATTATTTTGTATCACAAGTGTAGTGAGATACTCACTTTTTCTGAACCTGTGGCACTGACCACACCCATTGGGGGTGGGGACAGGGGCGGACGTTACCTGGTGGAACTAGGTCTGGGGAAGGGCCCCCAGAGCCCTGTCTTGCAGCACAGGGACAGAAGTAAGCTGTAAGAGATTGCCAAGTAGCTGGGGTGAGGTTAAGGAACTGCCTCTGCTGCCTGGGTGAAACCCAATTCCCTAGGTCCCATGAAAATCTGTACCTCACTCCTGATACCAGATATTGTGGCTTAATAAGGATCAGGAAAAACAAATAGTCTGAATAGATGTTTATTCAGGGAGAAATAACTTACAACAGAGACAGATGAACACCAGCAGGATCCTGGTCCCAAGGAAGCCTCCGGATGCTCTTCTGTCCCCATGCTGCAAGCAAGAGAGCACTCAGGGGCCCCTTCCCCAGACCTAGTACCCCCAGGTAACGTCCAGCCCTGTTTCCGCCCCCAGTGGGCGTGGCCAGTGCCCCAGGCAATGGACAGAGTAAATAGCTCACTGCACACAAGGGTATGAAAGGGCCAGCTATGCTTTCAATGATGGCTGGGGTCTGGGCAGGCATTTCCAAATACTGAAGGATAGCTCACACAGATTGTGAAGTCAGTACAGGTCAGGAAAGAATCCACTACCGTGAGTGACAGCAAGCCGCACGGGTGAGAAGTACTCAAGGGCCCTGATTATTGTTCGGTTCTTCTGTTTGCAGCAATGGTTCTCAACCCGTGGGTCAGGGCCCCTTTGGGTGTCAAGTCACCCTTTCACGGGGGTTGCCTAAGAACATTGGAAAACACAGATTTTACATTATGATTCCTAACAGTAGAGCAGTTGCAGTTATGAAGCAGCAATGAGAATAGTGGTGTGGTTGGGGGTCTCCGCAACGTGAGGAGCTGTGTTAAAGGGTCGCAGTGTTGGGGAGGTTGCATCCCAACCTTGTCATTCAAGAGGAGGCAGAGTTAGGTGGCTAAGGAGCACCATGGACGTCTCTATTTCTGACTGACAACTTTTACGTCATATAACAGTTTCTCTGCTGTGTATGTCCCTTCCCTTAGTGATTCAGATTTTAATCATATAAATGGTCAATTATGCCTAGGCATGAGACAGACAGAAAATAGGGGATTCTCCCTAAACTGCCTGACAGCCAAGAATTGGAGACTGGACAGTCCGGAAAACTAGGATAAAACAAATACGTCGACCCCAGCTCCTACCCACCAGCACCCCAAGTTAATGAAATGACTCCTAGTGATGTGCTGCTATACTCACAGACCAGTGCCTTACCCAGTAGTCACCAGTCCTCCTGCAGCAGACGGGGAGCAGGTGCAGAAACCCACAGCCAGACGTTATGCATAGAGAGCGTCTGAACTGGAGGACTCCATTGGATTCCCTCCCCACAGAGGTCTGGGAACACGGCAAAAGAGAGAGGGAAGGGAAGACTGTAGGAGTCAGAGAGGATGGAAGGTGCTAGTAGAACATTGCCCACTTAATCAACCGGGCGGGGCTTATGTGGTCTCATAGAGACCAGAGCAGCAGGCATGCGTCCTGCATGGGTCTGCACCCGGTCCTCTGTATGCAATGGCTGTTAACCTGGTGCTCTTGGGGGTCTCCTAACGGTAGGAGTGAGTACATCTCTGACTCCCTTGCCTGCTCTTGGGACTCTTTTCCTCCTGTTGTGTTGCCTTGACCAGGCCTGATGTGACAGCTTTTGCTGTATCTTATTGTATCTTTTTTTGGCCTGTTTGGTTGTTGACTCTTGGAAGCCTTCTCTTTTCTGCAGGGGGATGGATGGTTCTGGGAGAGGGGAGGTGGAGAGGAGCTGGGGGTAATTGGGGGGGGGACTGTGATCAGGATGTATGGTACAAGAGAGGAATCTATTTTAAAAAAAAAAAAGTTGTTGGGGATGAAATGAGCTCAGTACATAGTTGGTTCTTATTTTCATTCTTTTTCTTTATCCATTTAGCCATTCTTTCTTTTGTTTGAGCAATTAATCCTTTTACATCTAAAATAAGTACTGTTAAGAAAGTAGTTACATTGTATTTCAGGAGGGGGCTTGGGGGAGGCGTTACCATAGAGGCTACAATTCATTTTAAGCTAATAATGAGTCATAAACATGAATTTTATTCTTGACTTCCCCTTCATTATTTTGCTATTCGTTCACGAATTCTATCCTTTTAATTTTGTATCCATTAAATGTTTAGTAATTCCCCCCACCACTTGCACCTTAGAGCTGACACCAGAGTTAACAGCTGTCTTCTGGAAGAGTATCAGCGCTCTGGATCTAGCTGTGTGTTAAACCCACTATGCGTTAAACGCAGTGTGCATGTGTTTTGTGAGGTTGTCTGTCTACTGCTGCGTCCTTTCGACCTGGAGGACGCTCTTGTCACCTTCCCAGCAGTGACCTCCCTCTTGGCTTCTGTTTATCCAGGGAAGTCTTTATTTCACTCTCATTTTTGCTGGCTGTTTTCCCCCAGTTCTGACTCTGCTGCCTTCTGGTCCACCAGGCTTAGGCTGAGAAACACATCAGTAGTCCCCTCATAACAAACAACAAATGGCTTTCCCTTTGTCGTTGTCGTTGTTGTTTTGTTGTGAGTGTGTCTTCTGTGATCACAGTTTAACTCTGTCACGATTGAAATTTCTATGAGTTTTGTGGGTTTGTGCATATCTTCAAGCTGGAGATAACTGCTTTTCATACCTTGGATGGTTTTGGCCGTTCTTAGAATCTGTGCTCTTTTATAATTTTCATAAGACACACGGGCACACTCCATGTATCTCTTAGGGTTCCTCTGTTCTTTTAACTTCTTGTTTTCCTCTGATGACTATAGAATTTCAGATGATCTTGCTTGGTATTTCCAGTGTCGAATTCTGCTGTTGAACCAGATTCAGTGAAACCCGCAATTCCTAGTATCATCTGGAACTCTGAAGCTTTTGCACGTTTAAAATTTCCCGGTCATTATTACAGTTCTGGTTTTTGTTTGTTTCATTTTTTGTGACCTTATTGAATATCTTCATAATGGCGCTTAAAACTCTATTCCGGGAAATTCATGCACTCCGTCCCTTCCGGAGCAGTCCCTGAGGCCTAGTTCCTGGTTGCTTTGCGAGCCTGGTAGCTTTGGCTTGGGGGCCTCACACTTGAAAACCATCCCTCTGTTTGGTCTCTGTGCTCCTCCCCCACCAGACCTTCTTCTGTGCTGAGCTAGCGTTTCTGGGGATCCTGAAACCTTTCTCTGTGGGGTTTTCTGTAGGTGTGTACTGGGCTTTCCCAGAAGGTGAGGTATGCTGATCTGGCTTTGTGTTAGCTTGCTGTCTGAATTCTCTGCTGTTCTCTTGCTGGATCTCTCAGCAGCGCCCTTCGCTCAGAGAGCCTCTGAGAGGCTGAGTGTTGTGCTCGCCTTCCGGCCTTCTTTTCCCACCCCGCAGAGGAGCCAATGTGGTCAGCACAGGTTTCCAGCTTCAGCAAGCTCTGCTGGCTTCACACTGCGGTATTTATTCCAAGTAGGCTGGACAAGGCACAGAGAACAAGCCTGTAAGCAGCAATCCTACATGGCTTCTGCTTCAGCTCCTGCCCCGAGCGGCCGTCTCCGCTTCCTTCAGTGATGGACCGTGCCACACGAACCCCTTTTTTTCCCCAGGTTGCTTCTGATGAGTGTTTCATCACAGAAATAGAGAGCAAACCAGACTATCTTATCCCTACATCCAAGGTGTGCCCTGAGTCTGGCAGGACGGAAACCAGTCCCAGGATGATGGACGGGAATCAGCGTTGCTCTTATCAGATGCTTTCGCACAGCAATGAGAGTAACTAGGATAGTGGACACAGGTTTCCCTCCTGAGGGCGGGCGGGAATCTACAAGTTGGCCTCTTCCTCCAGGTCGAAAGCTGCTCTGGCTTTGGGAGAGAGGCTGATGTGAGAGAGGGGGATGCCTTTGCTACCCATTGGGGTGAAATTGTTCTTGGCGTTGACTTGTCTGAGGTACTGTGAATTCAATTCATAGCTGGCTGCCTCCTGGGGTTCTCTTAAAGGTGTTTGAGACCTTGCGTTTTTGCTGAGCCAGCACTTCTGTGGGCGATGCTACGTGGTGCTTCCTACCCTAGCGTCTCAATGCTGTCTTCCCAGCGTTCACCCAGCAGCCCCCTCTGCACTCTCAGCGAGCTCACTGTTGAGATTTTCCATGCAGTGGAAGGACTAAGGGACTGATGGGTGCTTCATTCAAAACTAGTTGTAGAATGTTACTCCCAAATCAGTTAAAGGGCGAAAGAATCTGTCATGGCGGTCTGTGAGGTTTTCCTATAGGTATTCCTTCTGAAAACAGTTTTCCTGTGAACTTTAAGTCCCAGGGGAGGCCGCTTAAAATTCAGCTGGGTAGTTTTTGTGATGTCTCACACAGGCTCCTTAACCTTCGTGGTCTGCGGCCTTGGGATGTGTCTGTGCGTGCTGCCTCCTTTCTCTGGGGAGGCAGAAATTGGACAAATTTCTGCTGACGAGGAGGAGATGGGTTGTTACGGGGTTTTGCTCACAGTTCTATCAGCTGGCAAATATTGGGGGCTCGTGTGTGAGGTGTATGCCTGGGTGAGAGGGACAACCTGAAAACACTCTTCCCTCTGGGCAAGGCTGTGAATGAATGAAGTTCCATCTATCTGCCTCAGGGCAAGCCTGTGAATGAATGAAATTCCATCTATCTGCCTTAGGTCAAGGCTGGGAATGAATGAAGTTCTATTGTCTGCCTCTGGGCAAGCCTGTGAATGAATGAAGTTCTATTCCACACAGAGGAGGAGGATACTTGATCAGCAAATCTCCATCATAAGCTATTGCTGCCCTTGGCAGCGTATTTAAAGGTTAAGAGAAAATTTCCATCACAGGTGAAATGTGGAAGGCTGGCCTCTGCTGTGTTCTGTCATGCATGCTCTGGGTTTGGAGTCTAACATTCCTTACAAGTATCCTACTTGTTAAAGAAGAGCGATTAATCAATGAGCGATTAATCAATGAGCGATTAAATGGATTGGACTTCAATTCCCATTGCACCAAGGGGCAAACTCCTGGAAACTGCCCCCTCCCAAATCGGCTTGCTTTCCTGCTTCAGATACAACTGGGCAGCTAAAATATTACCTGCTTCATTGTTTACCAGAGAGCTGTAGCAGGGAGAAGGACCTTGACAAGCCTACCTTCTCTCAGAGAACTGAGGCAGGTTCCTGTGGGGAGGAAACTGAAACAGACAGGCCAAGCCCCTCACCACCGTCAGGTGGTCCTTCGGGCCTACTGCCTGGAAATGGGAATTCTGTTCGTCATTCTAGGAAATAGAACCACACTTTATTATTATTATTATTATTTAAAGACAGCTTTTCCTTTCCTCTCAGGTAGTCGGCAGCTAGCAATTTAAGCGAGCCAGGTTTATGGATGGCTGCAGAAATCCTTCCCACTCCAAACCAGTATCTATCCATCAGCCTCCGCTCGGCACTTCCATTGCAGAGACAGTGGGGACACAGCTCATCAGAGTCGCCCCAGTGGAATGTTGTGATAGGAAAAGAGGAATAGATTACATATTTATGTAGTCTTTGAAAATGCAGTGGAGCAGCAAGATGGCTTGTAACATATGCAGCTACGTCAAATGGTTGTTAACCGCCACTGGTTTGCAGATGCCGGGCACGTATATTGGTGCCCACATGAAACACATGCTTAAAACATTAATGAGATTTTAAAAATAGTCAAAGTAAAAGAATTATTTTTTTTAGTTCAAGTTCTGGTGAGCTTCAATTTAGTTTCAAAAATAGGAAGACATAAACGGGGGGGGGGGGGGGGGGGGGGTGGAACAATAGCTATACCAGTTTTCAGCTGATGGCGTAAGTAAGAGAAAGTGTGGCCATTGTGGCCTGGTTCCCTTGTAGACTGTGGTTGGCGAATGAAGTTTTTGTTTTGTTATGGGTTTTTTTTTTGTGTCACAGATGCATTCATGAGGGACGGAGGCAGCTTTGAAGTGATGTGTGGTGTCTGTAGGAGTTAGACCCTTCCTCCACTCTTAGGGTTGGTTTCCAGATGCAGGACCATGGGCTTCCAGGAGAGCTGGGCCTTTCATTCTTGAACAAATAATCTTTCCAAGAGGTTTTGTTGACGAGGACAGTTTGACACTGTTAATCGAGTTCACGCTATCAAACTCAGGTTTGTCTTTTTTCCAACATTCTCCCTGACTTTCACCAAGCCACTGTCCGTCTGTTCTCGAAACACCTGTGCCTGGCCTACTGAAGCCTGCGTCTTCTAGTGCCGTGTGCTGAGCTAAAGCAGCAGGAACATAGGTCCAGGACAGACCTCCTAGATGCCCTGGAGAGGGGCCACCAGCTCTCTCTCCTCCCTGCTGTGGCTGTGCAGAAAGAGAGACAGACACGAGGTCTCAGCAACTTCATGGCTGGTCGAAGCTGAGAGCAAAGCAACTTCTGAGCCCACATGCTCTTCAGAGTCCTGTGTGTTTGTCTGCTTGTAGCCGAGGGAGAGAGAGAGCCCCGAGTTGCTGAGCTGTGTCTGTGAGCAGGAGCTTTCATCCTAGAAGACCCCTAGAGAGAGGTCTCTCTCTCTCTCTCTCTCTCTCTCTCTCTCTCTCTCTCTCTCTCTCTCTCTCTCTCTCTCTCTCTCTCTCCCTCCCTCTCCCTCTCTCCCTCTCCCTCTCCCTCTCCCTCTCCCCCCCCTCTCTCTCCCTCTCTCCAGTCAAATGTAGTCAGTCCCCCAAAGGCCTGTTTTCCTCCCCTTCCCCTTTGTGGTCATCAGCCAGGAGGGGCAGATTATGAATCTGAACTCACACACATGGGATGATAAACTACTTTCATCAGGGCTAAAAGACGGAGGCCCTCTTGGCTGAGTGTACTTTCTAGCCTGATTCGGGTTCTGGCACATTGGTTTAGAGGAGAAATTGCCTGCTAAGTTACTTTCAATTTGGTCGTGTATTCTTCTGGGCAACAGCGAGATTATTCTCTCGGTACTTGCAAACAGTTCTGCCAGCAGTGGACTGGAGGAGCCGTGGTGTACCCAGAGCCCGCAGAAGGGTGGGTGCTTTGATTTCTGTCCATGTTGCGGAGAAGAGCCTGAGCCTCAACTGCTCACCACTGGCTTATCACCAGCCCTTTTAGAAGACAAGGCCCTGAGTCTATAGAGCTGGTGGATTCGCTCTCCACTGGGCCCCCGGAGGAGCCCACACTGAGCTCAGAAATGGTGTTATTTTAATTGTTAAGAGAGAAAATTGACAGGTTGTAAATGAGGCAAATTGAACTGCAGAATCCTGGTTTCCTGCAATTTAAGACTCTATCCTGGGCATCGATGAAATATTCAGAGAGCAGAGGAGCCAGAGATGAACCTGCAGGGGAAAAGTTGAGTTTTGAATAAGATCTTAAAATTCCAGGGATTTAAAACCACAGGCTCTCCCAGGCCGCAGCTGCTGCCACCAGTTTGTTAGTGGTGAGCTGTGAGTCTGGCCCTTAGCTTGGAATGCAGCATAGAGGGTCTAATCTGGAAAGTTCTTTGGACCTTAGCTCTTTGGGATGGAGTCTGCTCTAGATTCCCTCACTGACATGTTTTCTGGCTCCTCGTGGCAGTTGTCATAGCTGAAGGAGTGACAGCGCTAGTCACTCAGGAATGAATACTGCAAGTTCCTTTCTGAGAAGCAGAGGACTGGCCGCCACCAGCCAGCCATCCCCCAGCTTGGGCCTGCTCCTAAGAGTCAATGCCAACACAGTTTTAGAAGTCAGGGCCACTGGGAACATCAGAAATGTTGGCTCTCGGGTGCTTTTACACCCGCTAGAAACATTCTGCATTCCAGCAGCTGTCTTGGGAGGATTCATTTGTGTAAGGAAGCCTGAGGTGCAAAGAGGGCAGATACATGGCCTGGGTAATTTCTGTAGCTCTTCTCGGCAGCCGGATGGGGTGCGTTTGTGTGGGAAGACAGACCCTGTGCCTACTCTAGGGGAGCTCACTGTCTAGGGAAAAGATAGGCATGGCAATCACAAAGCCACCAGGACACCAGGAAGCAGAAGCCTGGCAGTCTGCTTTGGTGTGCAGCCCCCCTCCCCACCCCCTTCTGTTCCTCAGCAAAGCAGAGTGGAGAGAAGTTAGAGTCTCAGCCTCTTTGAGCTAGCTGCAGTTTCCTCAAGAGAGAAGGTGTTGGGAAGGCAGCCATCTTCCCGGGGCTGGTAGCCTTTTGCTGAAAGCATACTGAACCCATCCTCTGTACTTCTTGCTGCCCCTGAGCTCACAGCCTCCTGGGATGGGAGAGATAAGAGGGTGGGGTTACAGCCCAGTGGAATATGAATTGCAGAGTAGAGGCTAGTTTTGATTCTGTGCAGCCTGGCTCTTAGACGGCTTCTGAGTGCAAGGAGGTGGCTTTTAGCTGAGATAATACAGCTCTTCAGTAGCATAGCATCAGCTCGAGCTGTCTGTTCCTCATTCCTGGCTGAGCTTCAGAGGCCAAAGATCAACACATTTAGTAGAGAATGGGCTCCAGGGTTTTGACGGGATGTGCAGGGGAAGGCTTTGGTCTGGAGAATGCTGTGAGATTGTGGAAGTAGCCGCATCTGGTGCATACAATAGTTTCAAATGTTCCCGAAGACAGCTAATCTCTGCTGGGTATTAAGACTCAGTCACTCACAGTGGTGGACTGAGCTTTTAAATGCTGCTGATCTCACTAGAGCCAATTAAAGGTGCAGCTCTGGCTGAGGCTGCCCTGGGAGCTCAATTTAAGGAGCCACTGTTTGGTGCTGAGCGTAGCTGAGGTGCACAGAGGAGTGAGGAACAATGGAGAATATGGTCCGGGCAGAGACCCTTAAATGTGGCAGGATCTTGTTTGTCCTTTTCAACAGAATCAGACTGTAAATTAGCCACTAGAGATCCTAGCCTGGGATAAACAATAGACATGTGACCAGTGATACTAACTACCTTTCCTAGAGAACAGAGCATATTTCTGACCCCTTGCTGGATGTTTTATCTGTGACATTTCTAATTATTAAAAAAATAATCTCCAGAGCAGGTTCTATTATTTGTTTTGTACAGGTGAGGGAAAGAGCCCCAGACAGCCTGTGCCTGGCAGAGCTGGCGTTCCCGCACAACCTTGTCAAATGCTAAGACCAGCTTCTTCTGACTGAACCAGGTGCTGCAGACAAAGCAGGTTCTGGGAAAGCTGGTCAGGCTACGCTAGGACCAAAAGGCTTGCAACTCTTGAGTTTGGAGGGCTCAGGATTATCCTGGTGTTGAAAAGAAGCCACTGATTCTCTGTGCTCACCCACTAAAGAGCAGCGGAAAGACTAGACATGAGTACTGGAGACTAGAGAATGAGCACTGGGGACCAGTGATGAGCACTGAGGACTGGTGATGAGCACTGGAGACTGGTGATGGGCACTGGAGACTGGTGATGGGCACTGGAGACTGGTGATGGGCAATAGAGACTGGTGATGGGCAATAGAGACTGGTGATGGGTACTGGAGACTGGTGATGAGCACTGGAGGCTGGTGATGGGCACTGGAGACCGGTGATGGGCACTGGAGACTGGTGATGGGCACTGGAGACTGGTGATGGGCACTGGAGACCGGTGATGGGCACTGGAGACCGGTGATGGGCACTAGAGACTGGTGATGGGCACTGGAGACTGGCTGTCTTAACCAAGTTCAGCAGAAGGATGAAGAGAGACTGTTCAGATAAAGTGTAAGCCCTCATTGAGATGCCTGGGGGATGGGCTGAGAGTTTAGTTCAGGCTTTGTTGGGTTTTTCTGGGGACGGGGAACTCAGAGAGGGAAAAGGAGAAACAGCAAAGCAGGCCTGGGTATCTGCAGGGGTTGAGTTCAAGGTTCCCCTGGGAGGACAGCGGTGTACCAGTTGGAGGTTTTGCAGTGACCTGTGGGGAGCTGCTATCCACTCCACCTCCATCTTTACTGGAAGTGTCCGTGGAGGCTGTTAGATTCCCCTAGGACGTCAAGCCTGCTGCAGAACACACAGTAATCAGGAACGTATTGGAAACCCACCTTTTGTTCTGTATGAACACGTCCTATTGTACAGCCCTTGTTCCTAGAACCCAGGGAGACTTGTTGCGTGCCTTCTCAGGGAAGGTGGTGGATAGGGTTGGACCATTCCTCCCAGCCCCAGGGCACCCACACTTGGACACCGTGGTCTGGGGATTAGGAGAATGGGGCCAGGCCCTTTGAAGGGGGCTGTATGAGTGAGGCCAGAGCCTGGGGATCTCTCATGGGTCCTCTCCAAGGCTGTTGGGGTGCACTCCTGTGGATGGTAGTCTCCGGTCTCTGCAGTTTTCCAAGGGAGCACTGTCAGCTCCGGGATGGCTAACTCTGCTCTCTGTGACCCAGATGCTAAGCAGCCGCTTGCTGTCACCGCTGGTTGCATTACAACTCTTACCAGGGATAACACTTTGGACCAGGGCATGTAAACCATGCTGTGTTGCCCCCTAATAATATGAGTGTCCCTCTGCATTCAGATGCTGTTGATCCAGGAGGATATAAGGCCAAGACAGGGTCATGGGCTACTTTCGGTCAGGCTGAATGGTTGGCTGATGGGACGGGAGTGGGCATGCCCATTCTGTTTTTCCCTGGAGGTAGCTTGGAGGTGTTGGAGCTGTATGGAGGTGACCACTGGCTCCCTAGAGGCATTTTCTCCTCAGATAAAATCTTCCATGGCAGTGTCTCCTCCTGCTGAGACATTCACTGGCTGGAAATGGTGCAAGAGAAGGGAAGGCATTAGGAACAGAAAAGGCATTTATTTTCAGAACTAGAAGCCTTTAGCCCTCATTGCCTCCTGAGCTGACCACATAGCCCACTCATGGCACGCCCTAAAGTGGACTGCATTATTTTTTTTTTTGTAAAAAAACTGGGAGTCTCAAATTACCTATCATTTTTGGGGACAATCTAGATTTTAACTGGTTTCTGAATCTAGATTAAGGGAAAAGGAGGCAAACTTGAAAAGTCAAATCTGTTACTCAGTTGCTGGTGGGGAAAGAAGTTTGTGAACAGAGTGTGGGTGTGATTTTCCTGAGGGTTTGGGGGTGACACCTCCTGAAGCCCCAAGCTTAGTCACAGACTCTAGCTCTGCATGGTGGCTCCTGTGTGGTGTCCCTAATCCAGGGTTTATTCTAAAGATAACGGGGAACTCAGTCTGCATATTGAGCTAGCTTTCGGGCATTGTTCAGGTGTGTCTTGGAATGGCACGTGTCTGGGACCATTCTGTGAAGAAGAGCCCTGAAGAATTGGCATTTCTGGTCAGCTACTCAGTACCCAACACCAGACTGTTGAAGTTTGGGGATCAAAAGAGGTGACTTTGTCAGATAGTGAAGTCCAATTCAGACAAACTAAGTGAAACAGGGCAGCCTGCTCCTAGACAGCTACTAAAACAATGCTGTAGAATATTTAATGACGTGGGGAAAAGTTCATGCATTCTTAACTGCAAAAAGCAAGTCACAAAGGAGTGGGTGCAGAATTACTGTGTTGGCACATGATTTGAAAGCAAATACTGACCAAGGCTGACAAGGCAGACATCACATTTTTAACAATGGCTTCCTAGAAATTCAGCTAGTGGGTGATTTCCTTCCTTCCTTCCTTCCTTCCTTCCTTCCTTCCTTCCTTCCTTCCTTCCTTTCTTTTTCTTGTTTTTGTATGTTCATGCTAACTTTATGCAAAAGATATAGTTCTCAGACCAAAAGAGAAAATGTGTGTGTGTGTGTGTGTGTGTGTGTGTGTGTGTGTGCATGTGAAGATCAGATTTAAGAGTAATAAAGAGGAGTAATACCTAGGAACTATTTATGCTAAACAGTTTCAGGGGAAGAAACTGGGCTGAGAACAGCTCTTCCTGTTTCTCACGAGAATATGAAATGAGCTGTTCTGTAAAGAGACTAAGATAGCAATGCTTTTAATATATACCCAGCTCCAAACTAACCATTAGACAACAAACACACAGACCATGAGAACAGACATGAATCTGGAATCACCTGCTTCTCACCCCCAAGTCAATGGTAGTGGCGCACACATAGTAGGCGCTCAGAAAACAGTTGACCCCACCTCCACCCCGCCCAGTGCCGCAGCGTTCTAAGTCTGCTTACAGTAAAACCACAGCTCTCAAGGCCAACAGCAAGGAAGCCTCCCAGAATCAACCCACCCCTGTTGCATTTGCTGTGTTTGTTAAACCAGCACTGGAAGGTCTGGGCTTGTGGCCTGAGAGATTAGTACCCACCTTCAAGCAGGTGCTTTCAAGATGAAAGCAGCAGATTTCTAGACTGGCCTGTGTGACTTTGCTTGTGAAGGAGAGGAGGGTTTCCAGAGGCAGCTCTTCAAGCCACGCACCTGTGTTTGGGAACAGAGTGTCTTTTCCTGCTGTATTGGAATACCAGCCAAATGGACTTGAAAGCATGTCTCGCCTTCCTCAGGGGGCGGTGGGGGGGGGGGGAGATAGCGTCTTTCCCTGTTCAGCATTGCAGCCTCTCATTTCCTGGGTTACTTTTGCAGTATTTCACAGCCATTACTCAGTAGAAAAGAGCCACTAAATATCCCCTAAGTTATTAATTCATTAATAAACCCATTAGGCTCTGGCTGCTTTGCAGTGACTAATGGCAAGGGTACCTCCTCTACCCAGCTGCCATTCTCAGCGGCATGTGGGCAGAGCTGGGCCAGGCTGGGAAGATGCCATGAGCTGTGGGCTGAAGTGACTATGGATTGTTTGTGTGACGTCTCCTTTGTTACAGGATAAAGCTTTGCAGAACATCAGATACCTGTTGTGTGGGTGATTAATGACTCTAGCCTACTGGTCTACCCTGCTTTCTTCAGAACAATTATTTTAACTGGATTCTTCCTTGGGGAATTGCTCCTTATGGTTAATAAATCATGAAGCGATATAGAATCCTTAAATGAAGATGATGGTAGTATGGTTCCACCTGGGTGCCCTTCTGCTGTGGTAGTAAAAATTACAGTGAAGCCTGCTTATTTATTTATTTATTTATTTATTTATTATTTTAAGACTTGGTCACAGCACCAGCACTAGCCCTGAATGAAGGTGGATATTTGCAGTCTTTCATTTTACAGGACTGGTTAAGGGAGGTCCAGTAACTTGTGGGAAAGATATAGCCAATGAATGGCACAAGCCAATCACACATAGGGTCCTGGATCCAAAATGGATGCTGTTCTTCGGTGTTCTTGTTTGGGGGTTTATATACAGAAGCAGGCAGTATGTGAGGGCTTCTTGGTGACGAGAGTTTTGCAGCATATGTGGGAGCAGGATCGGCCCACAACTTATCTGTCACATGTCCTCATATGATGCAGGCTACGCATTGTGGGGAGGCCTAGTGTGTGAGGACCTTGGTGGGCATGACACCGCATATGAGGCATCAGTTTCCTAACCTTATCTTTGTGATATTTGCACGTGATGTCTGTAGTCTGAACTCAACCACCAAGTAAAGATCACTCAGATCTGAGGCAGCAAACCCAGGGTTTCTGTTCATTTTTTGAACTTACTATGAACAAATACCAACTAGGAGTGAGAGTCAAGCGATGCACGCTCAGCCCTGGGTCAGTGTGTCTTGAGACACTCCGGTGGCTCGGCAGGAAGCAAGTGAACAGCACACTGGTGGAGACAGCAGTGGCTGCATGGGGGAAGCTCTGAACGGTCTGCTGATCTGGGTATAAAAACCTCCTAATGGCCTTATGCTGGAGGCTGGTCTCCCAGCTGGGGCATCTTTGAAAAGTGATTGGATGGTGAAGGGTCCAGCTCCATCAGTGATGGATAAGGGGATCGATGAGTCTAGCGATGAATCAGCTATTGACAGGTTGGGCCTGGTTGGAGGCGTGGGTCTGTGTGACTCTAGAGCGCCTGAGGTAACAGTGACAGGAATTTGCTGCCTTTCCTGCAGGACTGTGGCAGGAGGTCATGTCTGAGGGCAGGGGTAGTGGCTTCCCCTCAGCTCTCTTTGCTTCCTACCGGAAACAAGCAAACAAAACACAACAACAACAAAACCACTATCAGGACATAGCAAAAGTCAGAGGATCCTGGACATGGTCTTGCTGTGACACAGACAGAGGGAGAGTGGGAGGTCGCCCTGACATCTCACATGAGATGTCTGCATGGGTGGGAGCGGGCAGCTCAGTGATGAGGCTTTTATGTGTCTGAAGTCACCTGGAAGGACACATGCAGGGGAGTGGTTTCAGCATGGCTCGTGCTGCATTGAGTCCAGCTGGGAGCGCCTGCAGGCTGCGTCCCGGGCTTTGGCCTAGTTCCGCGGCCGATTATTCTGACAAGCCACTGTCCATCAGGCGTATGCTAACTGCCAAACCTATGCCTGGTACTTTGTGTATATCAGCATTGTAGTCTCCATGGTTCACGGTACCATGTGCCATTTCTTTGTAACTGTGGCCCCTTTTCCTCATTATATGAACACAGCTCTCCTTCCATGCAGAGGGTTCCTGGAAATGAACATTTGCCGGCCGGCCGGCTCAGCCCTCTGCAGACATGACACCTGGGCCTCCACCTTCGGTCGCTGGCTGCCATCCTTCCCAGCACATTCCCCAGGGCTGTGTGAGGCATCTGTCTGTGCTGCCCGCTCCTCATCCGGGGCAGGTGACACTTGCGTGTGTCTCTGCTCTTGGTGCAGGGAATATTGCGGGGTCCTCCCTAGGTCCCTGGGCTGTCACTATTTCCTAAAGGTTGGCTGCCCTTGTGTCCTGTTTCTTTCTTCTTCTGGAAAATGCACACTTGAGCGTCACCTGGCTCATGTTTTCTTGGCTACACACCCCATGGTCCACCGTGGGGCCCCAGGCTGTATAATGCGGTCAGCAGGAAGAGCAAAGCGAGAGAGTGGGATGCTGCCTGTCAATCGGAGCAGAGCCTATCACGGGAAAGCCGCACAGCCCACTCCCATCATGGGGGGGGGTCCTGTTCTTGCTGGATGGGGTGTGCACATACTTAGGGAAACAGAATGTTTTCATGGTGCAGTTACCGTTTATTTGGTACATTCTTGGTTGCTAGGTAAAGATTTTGGCATTTTAAGCAGGTGTTCTCTCATGACCTCAAGACCTGCTTCCCTTCTGACCTCAGGGTCCCTCAGAACAGGGGCTGAGTCTTTGCATCTCTCTGCAGCTCTTAGCATAGTGCTTGGAATGGGGTGATTCTTATTTAGGAAAGCTACGCGGTCATATTAATTTTTTTTTTTTTTTTTTATGGCTGCTGACGATGAAGTTCCAAGGTCTCCAATGAGCTAACATAGTGATCATCATAGACTTCCATATCCGGTTGGGAGGGGATATAAAAAAATCAGGACCATATTATAGCCTAGGAAACGGCAGCTCCAGGAGGCCGGATAAGCAGCTGGGAAGTGCTGTGTGTCTGCACAGTGAGATGGGCTTGCCTGAGGATTCCATGCGTGCCAGGAAACTGCCTGCTTTCCCAGAGAGGACAGTGAACTCCGGAGATCCAGGCCATTCACACCTGCGTAAATCCATGTTTAGTGGGACCCGAGGCTTGAGCCTCACGTAGACATGCTTCGAAGAAGCCCTTCATGACTGTTTATACACCAGTGTGTAAAATTATTTGTTGTTTGGGCTGAGAAAATAATCACAAAATTACATGTTTTCAAAAGCACGCACATGTTACAAACGTGATATGTTTTAGAAATTAACTGCCCAACACACCTCTGCAATAAATTTTGCCCTGTGTGTTTGTGCAGCATGCTCTTTGACCATCTTTTAATGTGACATCACTTTTATAACATTCTCTACAGAGAGATTAGAAAGATAATTCCACCTTCCCCTAGTGGCTGGACAAATTTGTTTTTATATTTGATAATTGGACGCACAAAGCATACGGGTTCCAGCGCGGATGCGCTCTTCTCTACTTGCTTGAGGCTCTCCACCCCTCAAGCCCGGGAATTCGAACTATTTCTATGTTGTGTGATGCCCACAGACAGAAAGGCGGCAGCCTTCCCATTTGCAGCGGCGTTGGCTGCGCCATCAGGACACTTGCTGGGAGGAAGCTCTGCTGTTGAGTAGTTTCTGCTGCTGGAAGGTTCCAGACACCTAGGGCCACGGTCTAGATTCTAGTTTGCCATGCTTTCAGACTTTTTTGTTTTTCCATGCCTCTGTATCTCCACTGCTGGGCATGCCCCTCTTGTCATGTGACCTCTAATGATCCCCTTAGTGTCACTGTGACACCAGATGAAGAAGGCATTTTTGAAAGGCGTTGGTACCATCATGACCACCAGTAACTTTAGCTATCATAGAACTGATTGTTGACTAAGTATTCCCCATGGCTCCATTCTGGATATATGCCCCCTTGTTGCCTCTTTCTAGGTTCCAGTGTTTTGTAGAACAAGGTAGAATGATGCACAGTAGATGGAGGGGTGGAAGGAGACATAGGTATTAAACAGTTGTGGTTAAGAAAAGGTCTTGACCACATGCATGCCATATCTGAGCATATTACTGTACTGGGGTCCTGGAGAGGAAGTGCAAATCAGGGTCTTAAGCTTCTGAGAAGTTTATGGACCCTGTGGATGCTGTGGACTACCTCAGCTGAAGAGGTTCTGAAACAGACACAAATGGGGGGCTTTGTTTGAGCCAGCTATGAGGGCAGCAGCACTGGCATCAGATGAACGTGCTGGAGGAGACGCCTAGTAGTCAGGGGGGTGGACAGAAGGCGGAATCCAGTAAGTGATGACAGAGGCGATGCCAAACCTGTCGGTGTTACCGATGATCATAATCAGTGTCAAGCGAGTATCTCTTGTGGTGCGGTGCCTCATGGAGTATCTCCCTCCTCTAGTGAGTCTTCATGTTGTGTATTGAACATGACATCTGTGACCCCAAGGAAGACCTTTTGAGACTGTAACCTTAACATCTACAGATGTACCATTAGTATTAGCGAGTAACCATTTAAGATGATGTTCATTGGGGGCTGGAGAGATGGCTCAGTAGTTAGGAACAGCTGCTCTTAAAAAGGACCTACCTGGGTCCCATGCTTGGCATCCTCACAGTAATTCTTGTTTCCAGGGGTCTGATACCCTCTTCTTGCTTCCATGGACACTGAACATACATAGTGCACAAACTCATCATCAAATCGAGCCCCAGGATGGCCCCTGAGCTAACATGGCAGGTTTATTACTGTGAGAAAAAGACAGAAATACTAGAAGACAGCCTATCAGTGGCCAAAGTGAACTGTTGCTCTCTAGCTGGGGCTTCGCCAATGGTAGCCACCGGTCTAAAAACTGATGGAGACAAGGAAGGTTTCTTCCCTGCCTGTTCCAGGGGACCCTGGCCCAGCCAACGCCTGGGCTTTAGACTTCAAGGCAACAGCATCCTATTACATGAAAGCACTGCTTCTGGTTTCTTGTTACAGTAGCTTTGGGAAACCAGTTTGCTCCTTAGACAGCAATATGAAGTAGATGAAGTCACCGTCCCCACTGGCTGAGCTACATGGTTTGCTGAGGTCACTGAGCCATGCGTGGTGGCTCCTTCAGATCCCAGAGAGAGGGACCACGCTCACAGCAAAGAGATGCAAACTCCTCGCGCTGCAATCCACCTGCCAATCCATCAGTGAGGGAGCTGCTCATTACCATGCCTGGTGCTGGTATCACACATCTCGTCAAGGCACTTTATCTGGGGGTTCATAAGGTCTTCCACAAATGTCCTACTCTTATTCTTCTCAGCAGCCCCTGTGTCCCCAGTCCTGTGTACCACACATCACACCACACCCATGGAGGCCAGAGTGCGGGAGACCTGTGAGGACGGGTAGCAGCAGTGGCTGTGGGACACAGGGCCTGGTGTGAGTCTATGGGTATGAAAGCTCATGTGGTACCCGAGACTCCAGGGATGAGCAGACGTCCCCTGCCCTGCCTTCAGGGCTACAGGCACATTCAAGCCCCTGACCACTGAATTCTGCCTTCTCATGGATGTAACATCTTGGCATTTTAGTCAAAATCTTTTAGGGAAGTGTTGTTTTCAGTGTTTACCTTCTTTGGTGTCCTCCTTTGGTGTCCTGGTTTAATAATGATGTAGGACAAGCCTCCCATTTAATGCTTTAAAACCTGAAGATTTGCAAGCACCAGCATGATGTCAGAAAGGAAGAAAATTCCGTATTTCACCTCACATGACAGGCTGCAGTTAAAGTGCAGGTGTCCAACACATGTAAAATGACTTCCGGGTCATGTGTGTAGGATGTATATGAAATATAAATGGGTTTCCCTTACACTGAGTCCCATCCCCATGATACCGCATCTTATATACATGGAAATATCTGAACTCCACAGAGATAGGAAGAGGAGGGAGAAATGGAGAGGAGATTGAGGAGGAGAAAGAGGAGGAGGAGAAAGACAAGACGGATGAAGGAATAGGAAAGAGAAGTCCTTTGTTGTTGTTGATGATGATGATGATGATGGGAAGATCCAGTTGAATCAGCCTTTTATTGGAATCTAAAACTGATTTCGAGGAGCCTCAAGATTCTCTCCATAAAGGAACCTTGTGCAGTGTAGATGTCTGCCACAGTGTACCTGCTAAAACTGAAATCCAATTCCATTTTCTCTTTGCCTTTACCCTTTTTCTGTAACTCCACAGCCCAAAATTTCCAGAAGTGTCTCTGGGTCCTGTGACATGCACAGTAGTGAGTGCAGTTGTGACAATGTTTCCTGGGGAGCGTGTTCATTTATGACAAGTGGAGTAGGCTCCTGGGTATCTGTCTGCTTACATCTTACCACATCCAGCATTAAAATCACTCAGCCAAG
The DNA here is from genome assembly GCA_030556225.1 of Cricetiscus sungorus. Lineage (NCBI taxonomy): Eukaryota > Metazoa > Chordata > Mammalia > Rodentia > Cricetidae > Cricetiscus > Cricetiscus sungorus. Next base: position 24,754,835 of record JANBXA010000190.1, on the reverse strand, counting down.
ACTGAGACACTGTCCCTTTTAGGGAAATCCTGTGACTCTGGGTTTTGTCAGCTTAGAGCACTGAACTTGGCCTGGTTTCCTTTAAATCTCTAGATTTGCTTCTGCTTAGGTACTGGAAACTGTATGAGGTACCTAGAATTATGGGCAGAATGGGTGGGTGTGTTTGTTGGAGATGCCTAATGATGGCATCCAGGGTTGATGAGAGCAGGGGGAAGTTCTGTTTGGGCAGAAGGTTCACATGCTTTGAAAAGAGCTCTCAGCTAATGTTATCAGGGAACTGAGCCTGCTTTCTTAAAGCCTGTGTGGCTGCCCCTGGTCCCTCTCTGTTGCTAGGTGGCTTTGGGTCACATTCCCACTGGGTCAGGATCAGCCGTGGGCAATGGTAGGAATATACTTTGTTTGGGTTCTGAGAGGAGACCAGATGATGTGTGTGACAGGGGTGAGGAGTGGGGTTCCTCCTTTGTTAGGGGACGGCAGCTGCCCTGGGATCCCCGGTCAGTATTCACTGATGCTAGATGAGACGTGGGTAAGATGACAAGTGGTACAGGGCCAGAGGATTCATCGATGAGTCTCCGTTTCTTCTCTGTTTCTCTTAAGATGGTTCCTTAAATCTCACTGGACTAGACTTCCAAGGCAGCCTCTTCTCTCTGGGGAGCAAAGCCGTGGTTCAAAGAGAGTTGACCATTGACAAGTGAGCACTCTCCGCAAATTAGGGTTTGTGTGGCTTTTTGTTTGAGGGGACTCTCCACTTATGGGCATGGGGAGGCTAGAAGTCAACCAGAAACTGCATTGAGGAGTTTCCAGTTCAGAGCTGTCTCAGCAGCTAGAAAGAGCTAGAAAGAGCGTAAAGAAGGAGGGCACCATGGAACGGCGAGCTGATAGGCATTGCAAATCCTGCCCAAATCAGTGGCTGTCTGCCAGAGACACGTGAGTGGGGCGTGCTCCCCAAACAATTGGGTCTCCCAGAGTCACGTGAGTGGGGCATGCTCCCCAAACAATTGGGTCTCCCAGAGTCACTGAGTGGGGTGTGCTCCCCAAACAATTGGGTCTCCCAGAGTCACGTGAGTGGAGCGTGCTCCCCAAACAATTGGGTCTCCCAGAGTCACTGAGTGGGGTGTGCTCCCCAAACAATTGGGCCTCCCAGAGTCACGTGAGTGGGGCGTGCTCCCCAAACAATTGGGTGTCTGCCAGAGTCACGTGAGTGGGGCGTGCTCCAAGTTTCTTAGCCACTAACAGCTCTGAATGTCTAAAATCTGCGATGTTTCCAGTGCTATTTCATTGCAAGAGAAACACTTTGGAGTTCAAGTCTAGCCAAAGTAACTGTTAGAACACAAAATAAATGTTATTCAATAAAGAGGAAAGAATATAGAGACTTCAGAATGCCATGCAAACCACTTCCACCATATAATATACACAGCCAGACATGAAGAAACAAGAGTGTGAGTCGTTACCATAAACCGATCTGACCGACTCCATCCTGAGATGATACTGCAGTTGGAATGAGGAGATCTGATTTGAAACAACAACTGTAAATGTGTACAAGGGGGGAGGGGTGAAAATAAACTGAGAAACGTGGACAGAGAAGCACAAACTATTAAAAATGAAAATTCTAACACAGAAAACACGGCAACTGAAATGGAATGGCCATGGGCGGGGACTTGCGGCAGAATGGAGGAGTTGCTGTGTCTAGAGTTAGATCAATGGAAAACGTTGACTCGGTGGGGTGTGTGATCACGTGGGCCATGTGACTGGCTGTGCATGTCATAGAGTCTTACTTGTGGTGTCCATTACTGTAATAAAATATCATGACCAAAATCAGCTCAGGGAGGAAAGGGTTTATTTGGCTTACACTTCCTGGCCATAGTTAGTCATCTATGGCAGTCAGGACAGGAACCCGAGGCAGGGACCTGGAGGGGTGCTGCTCACTGACTGGCTTGCACAGCCCAGTTTCTTACAAGACCGCCTGCCCGGGAGAGACGCTGCTCTCCGTGGACTGGGTCCTCCTACATCAGTAATCAGGAAAATGCCCCTGTGATGGAGGCATTTTCTCAATTGAAGTCTCTTCCTAGATGACTCTAGCTTGTCATGTGGACAAATAAAAGCCAATCAGAACAAGTAGGTATTCTAGAAGGAGAACGAGAGGGGGGAAAGTTGACAGAAATTTTTTTGAAAAAAAAAAAAACAACAAAAAAAAAACCCCCAAACAATTCCTGAAACTCGTGGGAAAAGACACAGAAACACAATGCTCCAAAGCAGGCTTTATGCAGAAATAGCTGTTCCGACCCACAGTGCAGTCAAAGTGCTAAGCACAAAGGGGAATTCTGAAAGCAGATGCGGCAGTGTTTACAGTGAAACCCAACTCTCTAAGTAACAATGAAGCAACATGTGAATGAAACGGTGTGTTTTAAATAGTAAAAGACTGTTATGAATCTTTCAACTCTTAAATCTGTATCAAACAAAAACATCTATTAAACAGGAAGGTGAAATAAGCATTTTCAAATAAGTCAGTGTAGTTTGTTACTAGCAACTATACAACAGAGTATGATAGGGGAAGTTTCTCAGACCCATACCTTTATGTGTATCATCTGAGGGCTGGGAGAGATTCCCCAGGGTCCAGAGGGCTGGGAGAGATCCTGGGTGGTCCAGAGGGGTTGATTCTCTTCCAGAGAAACTTATTTCAGTTCCTGGAACCTATGTTGGGTTACTCACAACAACCTGTGACTCCAGCTCTATGGGATCTGATGCCCCCTTCTGGCTTCCCCAGGCACTTCTGGCTTCTGCCCATACCCATACACAGACACTCTCATATGTATAATTTAAAACAAGATAGAAATATATGTGTGATTTACATATCAAGTATGTATATATTTATGTCTATAAATTTATATGTAAGTTATGCACAAATTTCTGTATAAATCTTTTTCAGTTTGATTTACTTAAAAATGACTTATGGGCAAGAGGAATTGGAAGAAAGGGAAGTAGGGTTAGACATGGTCTAAATAAATAGTATAAATGTGTGAAATTATGAAAAATACATAAAAAATGAAAGGGAGCATACACAAAAATAGTAAATGCACTATTGGGTTTACTATACATGTAGATGACATGACACAATGCATGCATGTGTATTACATATGAACAGTGGCTGTGGCCCAGAGGAAGAGTGCAGCAGAAGTCAGTGAAATACTTTTGCTTCTTACATGAAGTGGTATGATGTAAACTGAGTGGGCTGTGGTCAGTTAAGGTCCCTATCTCGATCACTCACCGGACTTGATGGAGTATAGGTGTATGTAGATCAAACAGAAAATAGAAAGATATAAATGCCATGCCAAAATTTTAGCTAAGTCTCTCCCAGAAAACAGGAGAAGGGAAATTAGAGAAGAAGGTGGATGAAACACACAGTGGCAGGTGTGACGGCACACGCCTGTACTCGTAGCTGCTTGGAGGGCTGATGCAGGGGATTGCTTGAACTTCGGAGTTTGAAGTCAGCCTGGATGACATAGAGACCCCCATCTTAGAAACAATAAATATGTAGCCATGGTTATATGGAATGTGAGTAAATTAAACGTTAACGCTGAGTCTGTCATAGCTATAAAATAGTTGATTCTACACATTGTCTACAGAATGCCGGCTTGAAATACAGAGGGCTGAGTAGACTGAAGGTTGGCAGAAGCAAACTTGGGTATGATGACAGTGATCTTAGCAGACCCCAAGTCCAGGAGTGTTCACTGAGAGCTGGGGGCATTGCACAAAGGTCAGAGTTCATCCACAAGACGGCGGCTTACGCGGCTAACAACAGAATGCATCACAGTTGGTATGAAGGATAGGCCGATCAAAAGAAGACACCTTCCTGGCTGAGCCTGAGGTTTCAGTGCTCGGTCTGCGCAATTGATGAAACTGTTAGGAAAACAGAGCTGACATGGCAAAGCTTTGGAATCTTAAAGCCTTGTCTTGGTCCACACTTGTATTTAATTAGAAATCATTATCAGTATAATAGAAACAAAACTCCAAATAACTGGAAATTAAATCATGGTGTGTTCACAAACTTGGGAGCTCTGGAATAACCTCACTCTGGTGTCCAGAACAGATGTATGCTCAGGGTGGTAAATGGCTCAGGATGGAAGTTGCTGAGATGCAATCCCCCAGCATGTACACAGGGCTGCTGAGATACAATTCTCACATACACACAGAGTGCCACTGAGATGCACCACACACACACAAACACACACACACACACACACACACACACACACAGACACACACACACAGACACACACACACACACACACACACACACACAGACACACAGAGAGACACACACAGACACACACACACAGTCCCACTGAGATGCACCACACATACACACACACACACAGGCACACGCACACGCACACACACACACACAGAGTGCCACTGAGATGCACCACACACATACATACTCCCCCAACACAGAGCCTTTGAAAGGGACCTGGGTTGAAAGGGACAGTGGATCATGTGATACCCAGTTGTCTCAGTTTGGGAGGAGAGTCTGTTGAGGCTGAGCAAGCTGACATACTTTGCTCAGAGTTTCCCACCTTGGGACACAGATGAGCTGGGCTCATGTCTCTTTGAGACCAGACACAGGCCTTCCCAGGGCACATAAGTGTCTCACACACTTCTAGTCATATTCATATAAGTGGCATTTCCTTTCTTGAAGGGATGCTGCAGAAATATCAGACTTGATTTCTGATAAAAATTCACCCATTCTCTTTTCTGGTCATAATTTTTGTGCATAGTAAACTAGCTCTATTTGTATTAAAATTAAGCCTTCCTAAGTTCTTTGCTCACACCTCCTTGATGTCCACAGACCCTCCAGAGTAGGCGGGAAGGGGCAGCACCAAACCGGCTCTGCCTGAACTGGTGCTAGACTCCGTAGAGCCTTGTCTTGTTTCCTCTTTCTTCTCTGAGCCCTGTCCCCGAGGGCTTGATTGCCTACTGTGTCACACACTGCCCCAGGCCAGAGCGACAGCTCCTCCTCTTCACCCACACAACTCTTACAGGAGGAAATGCCTCTCGGTGCTGAGGGGTTTTGTTTGTTTTAAATTTGGTTTCTCTGTTTTCCGTTATCCATCATAAATGGTCTGTTTCTTCTAACTTATAATTTCATAAAGCTTTCTCATTATCTCGGTCTCTGTGGAAGCACTTTTTAAATGGGTGTGTGATGTACCATGGAATGAATGGATCGTTTTACTCAGTTATTACAAAGGACAGAGGTTCTTAGGGATCAACCTCCATTAAACGGGTGACAGTAGACACTGTCTACTCTCTCTTGACCCCTGAACCCATCGTTTCCCGCTTTTATGCAGTCTCTTTCACATCCCTGCCTTTGCAAACAGTCTAGGTCCCAAACACGAGAGAAGAGGGGGATATTTGTCTGTATGGCTCGAATGAGAAACGTCCCTCATGGGCTCAGGCATTTGAACAGTCGGTCCACAGTTGGTGGTGCTATTTGGGGAAGTTATGAATCCTTAGGAGCTGCGGCCTTGCTGGAGGAAGCATGTCACCGGAGGTGGCTTTGGGATATAGTCTTACTTTACTTCCTGTTTGCCTTCCCTGCCTTGTGCTTGCAGTGGAGGGCGTGCTCTCTCAGCGTCCTCCTCCTGCTGCCCGCCTCAGTGCCTCTCCTGCCATGGTGGACCCGCTCTGGAACCACAAGCCCAAATAAACTCTTTTCCACAAGTGATTTTGGTCATGGCGTCTCATCACAGCAACAGAAGGTGCCCGAGTCTGGGTTATGATTGATGTGATTTCCCACGCAACTCTCCTGCAGATGACACGATTCTGTCCCTCACATGGCTGAGAAATACACAATCGTGTATAGTTTCCACATTCTTTGTCCTCTCCCCTGTCGATGGGCGCCTTGACGGTTTTGATAACTTGGCTCTTGTGCGGAGTGCTGCTGTTAGGCACGCCTATGTGGACATCTCTGCCTGTGCTGGCTCTGTAGCAGGGATGGACCAGGGTGTGGTGCATGGCTGGCTCAGGGGATGCTTCCGTTTTAGTCCCTTGACTTGCCCTCATACTGAGTTCCACAGTGGCTGGATTAGCACACACCTCCCAGCATTCAGGCAGTTGTCCTAGGGAAGCCCTCTGTGCATCAGCTGTGCCATGCCCCTCCTGCTGGACAGCTGGCTCCCCTTGTTCCCGGAAACCAGCGGTGGATGGCTGTGCTCATCAGGGTTTGTACTTCCTTACCTCCCGACTCTCCCGGTGTGAGCCTGCTCCTGGAGCCTGTATGTTCGCATGCATTTCAGCTTGTCTTCTTTAGATGATGAATTATATATACTGCGGGGGTGTTGTGACACCCTCACTGACCCTTCCAGGGGACAGCTCTAAACTGATTTATCTGTGCTTGTCACAGGTGTGGGTATTTACTTGTGAGGACAGCTCTCATGTCAGGCCAGTGGGGAGCCTCCCTCCCCCAATCACCAGGAAACCTTCATCAGCTAATAGCACCAAGAGGCAGAGCCAGCAGCCAGCAGCCCAGTTCATAGCCCTGTGGGCTCATTCTTCCTGCGCATGCTCTGTGGGACCCGTTCTGTCCTGGCTCCTCTCTCACTGGGAACCTTTCCTTGGGAGTTACCTCAGCTCTGCTGACTGGATATTGGATCTTTTAACTCAGAACAGGTATAGGGTTGGAACCTGGGCTCCGTGTGTCTGTGTGACCTGGGGTACATGGGGAGTCATAGTGTCTCTCTGTGCTTCTCAGTTCTGACCATTAGTCCCAAACTGCCATAAAGCCAACGGCAGAAGTGTATTGTCACAGCTCTGATGGCCAAGAACTCCCAAGCCAGGCTCTAATAGATTCTGTGTCTGGCAAGGGCCGACTTCCTCACCAATGGAGTTAATATTGTGTCTGTTTGTGGTCAGGGGCTTGGAGGACTGACCCCTTGGACCTCTTGTGTGAGGGCATTTCTCCCAGAACTCACAGAGCCATGCCATCTCTGGAGATCCTGCCTGTCCAGCATCTTATACTGGGGACTAGGATTTGGCTCATGAACTAAGGTAGGGTTAGGGTGCACACACACAGGTCACATAGCTGTTTTTAAAAAGAAGACATCGGTTTTTTATCATCTATGTGTGCCCCTGTGTACCCGCTTGGCTGTATATCCACACGTGTGTGCCTGTGAGGTCCAGAAGAGGGAGGTAGAGTCCCTACAGCAAGAGCTACAGACAGTGGGTGCTGGGAATCAAGCCTGGGTTCTGCACAGGAGTAGCGGGGGCTATTAACCACGGAGCACCTCTCCTGCCCCTACTGATAAGAACGGTGGGCCTTCTTTTGGGGTCATTAAAGAGTCAGTGGAGTGGCACAGGAGGGAAAGCACTTTGCAAAGTGGTGACAAGAGGGGCCCTCAGGCATTTATGTGTGCTGTGACTTCACTGACTGCGGGCTGCCGGGCTCAGAATACACGTTTATCTTTTTCACTGGGTCCGTTTCCTCACCTGCAAACTTTAACCCAAGAGACTTTCGGAGGCCTTGCAAAGAGCTGCAGACTCAAACTCTGTCACGATGGAAAGAAATGGTTTAAATCTAGTCTGTGAACTTCTCGTTTCTTCTCTAGTTGCTTCTGGCCGTATCTAGCCATGCAGTTCCACAAAGAAGCCAAAATGTGTATGGCCATTTAAATAAAGTGAAAGGAAATTAAATAGGAATTAGGCATCGGTTCCCTAAGTCAACTGCATGGCTGTGATGAAATTCCCGCAAGCAGCACTTTGGGGGAGGAGAGCTCCGCGTGTATGAGCCACACAGCTCGGCAGCCGTCGTATGTGGCAGAAGATGTTGACATGGTGGCGTCCAGAACGCAGAGAAAGGAGGGTAGAGAAAGAGCTAGGGTGAGCACAGCCCAAGGACACACCTCCAGCGATGGACTTCCACTCGTTACTCTTCAACACGCACGCTTTTCCCACTTCCTAGCAATCACGTTCAACCCCACCAAGGGATGGACCCATTCGTGCTCTCAAAGCCTTCAGGGCCAGTGTCTCTGGCAATGTTCTAGATGCTCCCCAGAGGCATGCTACTTCCCTAGGCAGTCACATTGACACTGCGGAGAAGGGAGGTGGGGCACCTCTGTCGCGAAGCCGTGTTCCTTTTGGGGCGCGATGTTGTAGAGCTGGTAACACAGTTGATCGGTTCTCAGCTATGTGGCTCATGCTGGGAGAGAGGGCAATACCTTTGTTAACGGTGGCATTTCATAGTATTGCCTCACCAATAATGGGATGTCCTTTCAGAGCCTGTGTCACATTTCCTGATTCAGAATCTCCAGCATGAGGCTTAGGGGCATGCCTCCCTTCCTGTTTCCTCTGGGCGGGTGGTGCAGGCTAATGTTAGAGGTTTGGAGCTCTCAGGGACAATGGCAGAGTGCAGAGTTAACTGGGGCATGTGGCTTTCCCTAAGACGATCGGCTGCCGTGAGATACAAACTTGCAGGCTGCCGTTGCTAGCTGTGCCTTGCCTTGGCAGGTCTCTTTGTGGCAGTCCATCCGAGATTAAACTAATTTGCTGGGCTCAGCCAACTCCCCTGCAGACAGCATTTCGTGTGCTCCACTGAAAACTGATAGCGTGTTGTGTGTGTACCTTCAAAACAGTCTTGAAATAAATGGTACTCTGTGTTGGGTTATTAGGTTTAAGTGAATAAACTCAGTACTCATTGGCACGCAGTAGTCACTGAGAAAGTGTGAGCAGACCAACAACAAGATTGGATTAAATATAGTGGCCACCATCTTCTTGAGAGAATGTGCCAGATGGGCTCTGGCCACAGGGGGGTTACCAGACCAAGAAGATAAACAAGATTAAAAGAGAATTATTTCTCATTCCAAATCAGGATTTTCCGCTGTGTTTGCAGCAGCGACTCCTGGGGAAAGGCAGCCTGGGCAGAGTTTACTGTCGCAGATCCTGTGTGTGTGTGTGTCCAGTGATAAATCAGAGGATTTATGTATTTAATTTCCTCTTATTGCTGACTCTCTCCCCATCTCAAAGATATGAATTTGAAAGTCAGGGTGTGTGTGTACAGGTAGTAAAATGCCATTTTGTTCTTGCTCGGCAGTGTAATCCTCTGTGGAATTAAAACAGCAGGAAAATCTTGTTAAAGACTCATGGATTCATTATGCAGTAGAGATTCATGAGGCGAAGCTGGGTCTGGCTGCAAGTAGCTCTGTGTGCTGGGCCACTGACGGTGATTGTCACGTCACATTCCCTGGCATTGTCACCCCTCCACCTCTTATTTTTGTTGGTTTGCTACATGTTGAACATGACTGTCCCCCAAGCCAAATGACCCGCAGTGCACTGTTGACATCTAATCATAGACAGTCACCCAAATACGCATTCACTGCAAGCCACCCGTCTAAAGCGATTCTGTCCTAACAGCAAGTGGACCCCTGGGAGGGACCAGGGTACAAGGCTAGGGAAGCCGAGAGGGGCGGGGCTCCATCGATGCAGTGGTAAAATCCTCTCATCTCTGCTGACACAGACTTACCAGTGTGGCCTCTTTGGGGTGGGAGCACCTATGCGGGGAGCACCCACACTTCTGTAACAACTCATTCATGCTCTGTAAGAAAGCCCAGTAAACTCACTGGTTCCCCAGTGTGAGCCTGCATAGACTCCTGCTTCCGTTTGTCGTTGGGCCCTTAGGGGGAAGTATAGATGCTGTCTGTGCCTTCCCAGGGGAGGGGTTTCAGCAACTCTGCTCCAGTGAGTGGGGACAGCTCGGTTTCTATGCGTTGCCACCCAGAAGGCCAGCAAGGTGTTGGGGCTTGCTGAATGCAGTTCCTATTCAGAAGCTTTCTTGGAGTGGTTGGGGCTGTTTTGCCCTGTCCATTCTTCAGTGGCTTCTGTGGATAGACATTAGTGCACCGTCCCTTGCTCAGAGGCCTCCAGCATGTCGGGACTAACAGCTGCAGGTCATTGACACTGAATTTTGGTCAGAGCCTTAACGCAGTAAGGCTCTCCCAGTAGTGTGAAAGCCTTGCGTTGGACTTCAGGCACGGCTTCGTCCAGGTCTGTGTCACTGTCCCCTTACTGCTTGCCTCCCTGGCTTCAGGCTTTATTCTTAACCATGTATTTCTCCCATGGCAGGAAGGTCCCTGACAGCATCAATGAAGCCCCATCCTGTTTGGGTCTGTGCAGAGAAAGCTGCTTCTTTCTGTGGCATCTGTACACCCGGCGTGCCCGCCCCTCAGGACTGTGAGATTCCTTAGTCATTCCTGGATAGACAATGTGACTGCCATTGGCCAAGCCTGAGTGGTCTGTGTTGGCGGGGCTGGGGATTAATCAGCCCTGAATGAACTCCAGGCAAAGATTCCCCTTAGAAGAGGGAAGGAACCTGCAGTGAGGGTGAGGAGGAGAGGGAGGAGCACCCTCTGACACCCCCTACCCCCAGCTTTGGGTAGAGATCTTCAGAACGCGGGAGCTCAGCTCCTCTATGCTTGGGAGTGCTCTACTTGTGTGCGTGCTGGCTTTGGTGTGAAGAGATCACATGCACGGGGACTCCTCCACACCACACACGTGTGGTGAAAGCTTCCTCTAGTCCTGCCAGGATCCAGCCTTGCTTGTGTGACCTGGGGGCTGCCGCTGCCATTTCCGGTGAAGTGGTCTGGACTCCAGCCCTGCCTGGGCCCATCTGTGGCTGGGTGTGTAGAGTCCCACAGTCCTGTTCCTTACCGGCTTTCCTCCACAGTGGGAACCGGAATAGTGTACAGCCCGGGACGGTAGAGACCTGTGAGGTCTTCATGGAGAGGAGCCTTGCTGGGAGCAGTGAGCTCATTCCCAGACCCTTTTCCCTACGGCCTCTGTCACAGCTTCCACCGCTGGTCCTGGGTGTGTGTGTGGGGGGGTGATTTTCTCGGAGAGTTGAAAGGTGAAAGCGGGGCTTGTGGCTACGTCTGGAGCAAGACCACAGAGGCTAAGTAGAGGCTCTACCTCTTTGTAGCGTGTGACCCCAGGCAAGCCCCAGACCCGATTATCTGCTGGAGAAGGACCACCGTATAAATGGACCACGGTGTAAATAGTCTACACTGGCAGTTAGGAAGCCGTGGCCATCAGTCCCAGTTTGTGGCTGTAGTGGGTTTCCCATTTGCCTTTCTGCTCTCATAACCTTTCCATGCTGACATTACACAATGGCTCTGTCCCTGGCTGGCTCTGGGTGGACCTGTCCAGGGGTTTGCCAGGCACTGGGCAGATTTCCCTGGCTTGGTGTAACCATTTGTTTCCCAGTAAGCAATGGCCCAGCTTGATCACATGGATCAAAGGAGAACACCATTTCTCATATTAACTCCTTTCTGTGCCACTCAACACACAGACACACACACACAGACACGCATACACACGTGCACACACACAGACATAGACACACACACACAGACAGCCATGCACACATGCACAAATACACAGACACGCATGCACACATGCACACACACACACAGACACACACACAGACACACACACAGACACACGCACACACCACACACAGACACACACACAGACACTCATGCACACACACACAGACATGCATGTACGCATGCACACATGCACAGACACGCATGCACACACACAGACACAGACACACACACAGACATACATGCACACATGCACACACACACAGACACCAACACAGACACACACACACTGACACGCATGCACACACACACAGACACAGACACACACACAGAGACACACATGCACATATGTGCACACACACAGAGACACGCATGCACATATGCGCACACACACACACACACACACACACACACACACCGCCCCCATTTTATTCCTGTGCTTCTTTCTCCTGGGTTCCCCTGTTTCGTCGTCAGACCTTTCAGTGGAAAAGCAGGGTTTGCACTGGCGCTCCTTTGTACCTAGCCCGCCCCAGTGCTCTGAGAGTGGCATACCTGCCCTGGTGTGTGGCTGCTGTTCACGTCTGTTCCTTTCACTCTGACGACATCTGGACTGTTTCATGAGAGGGTTATGTGAGCATTTCTTCAGCTGGCTCTCCTTGTGTTTGTCCTTTTGTATTCCTGTCTGGTTTCCGCGTGGTGTCATCATGTTGATCTGCAGTTGTGCTCTTGGGGATGAGTGTCTTTACACTGTCACAGATGCTAGTGGTGACAGGGTTCCAGCAGATCCGTGTTTCTTTAAGGTCAGATTTCAGATTTCAGCTCTCTTTGTGAACACAGCTTGTTAGCATCCACTTTGTGAAATGCAGCTGTTCATACCTTCTTTCCCATTATCTTAAAACATACTTTATGTATGAGCATGTGAGTGCAGTGCCTGCGGAGACCAGGGGAGGGCGCCAGATTCCCTGGCGCTAGTTACAGACAGCTGTGCGTCATCTATGTGGGTCCTGGAGACTGACCTTGGCTCCTCTACAAGAGCAGCAAGCGCCCTTCACTCCTGAGCCATGCCTCCACCTCCCAGTTGCCTCATTCTTAGCTGAATTGTCTGTCTTTATCCTATGGATTTGTGTGAGTCTGATGCCTCCCGTCTGCAGGCCACCTCTGTGCTGGCTTTAGCTAATAACTGCTCCCAGTGCTCTTCCACAGGAAGACCATGCATGCTCTTCACATGTTTTAACCAAGCTTCCTGAAGAGCGAGGTACTAATGCTCCGTTGAGCATCCCAAACAGCGCTCTCTGGCGTCAGCAAAGACACTTTTCCTGAGGGGAAACTCAGGGTCTTCTGTCCCAACCCCCTGCTTCTTCGTGAAGAGCCTCTCTTTGCCTTTGTCCCTGGCTTGTTTAGGGTTGTCTCTTTCTTTTTAAAAGAAGCTCACTGGGCGCAGATCTTGCTTCTGACAGACCACGGCGTTTTGAAGGAAAGGGACAGGTCAGCCAAGCACCCCCTTTCTCCTTTCTCTCTCTCTCTCTGTCTCTCTCTCTCTCTCTCTCTCTCTCTCTCTCTCTCTCTCTCTCTCTCTCTGTCTCTCTCTCTCTCTCTCTCTCTCTCTCTCTCTCTCTCTCTCTCTCTCTCTCTCTCTCTCTCTCTCTCTCTCTCTCTCTCTCTCGACCTGTTACTCTTTTTGTTAGCACTTGGCATGGATTAAATCTGGTGGACTTTGCAGACCCTAGGAAGCTGAGTTGGAAAGGCTGGTCTCTAACACTCTGGGTCACACAGGCAATAAATGACCCGTGGAGCCCAGGCTTTAGGGGGTTCTGTTGGATGCTCTCTTTGGGGGAAGGAGAGTACTGTGCTGTGCCTCGTGCCTCCTGCCAGTCAAACCACACTGAGCCTTGTGCGGGAAGAGGCTCAGTACTGAGACACTGGGAGAATTGTGCTTCAATTCTCCATCACAGAAGCATGTCGGTGACATTGGCTACGTTCCTGGTGTCTTTTAAAGTTGTCTCGTTGTCCGGAAAGGCATTATATTTCTGGGGTAAAGGAGGACCTAGGATTTTTGGTTAAAACATGGTAGACTTCAACAGTTAGCCGCAAGCTGGGCTAGAATTGCACATGCAAGGTCATCATACATCCAGCTTCTTATGAAAGGTTGCTCGGTGTTGGGCTTGGCAGCAAATGACAGAGGTCGCTGGAATCTTGGAGAAGCCAGAAGTTAGTGTCTACGGCTTCTAGGCTCTTAGGGGAGGGAGCAGTGAGAGGAAGCTGGCCTCTGTTGGTTTACATTGTGGGTTATTTATTATCAAGCTCTGGAACAGAGTCGGGATTAATTCTTTCCAAGGTTTTCTGAGTCTGGCTTCTTGACTTGTGGCTGTAAGAGAGTGAAAGATGTTCCTTGTCTGTTCTTTCAAGTTACCCGTAGCATTGTGCCGGTTAGCTTTGTTAACTGGAACCCTCCATGAGAAATTGGCCTGAGGGTATGAGCGTGGGGCATTTCCTTGATTTGCCATCGATCTAGGACTAGGATATGGGAAGGCCCAGCCCGCGTGAGCAGTGGCACCCCAGCTAGGTGTCCTGGGTTGCATAAAAAAGCTGAGCAAGCCAGGAGGCAGCATTGTTCCGTGTTGTCCTTCAGTTCCAGCCTCCGGGGTCCTGTTTCGGCCCTGACTTCCCCTTTGAACTGTTGGCTGGAAGGGTAGCCCCGGTAAAAACCCTGTCCTTTCCAACTTGGTTTTCGTCACTGTTTTGTCTTAGCAACAGTGAAGCGAACTAGTGAGGTGCTGTGTGGAGAGCCACACCTTACCCAAGTTCATTTGGTGGAGTTGTCACCGAGTCCCTCTTGTACTGTTACAGTTCAGTACCTGCCTGTCATTTGCTGGTGACTCTTTGGAAGCCTTATTTCTTTCCGTAGCCAGGGCGTCCTATCTTTCCACGATCCATTCCAAGTATTGATTGCCTTTTCAATGCGATGTCCCCTTCACTCTTAGCTTGAAAACAGTATTTTCTCAATTTTATGCCTTGTGGCTCCCACCACCCCCCCATGGCATCTCTCCCCATGTAGGTACCGCCTCAAGCATAAACAGCTGTTTTTTGGGTAATTTTCCACGCCGCTGTTTGAGCATTTTGCAGTAGTGAAGGGCTCTGAAGCAGCCATCCGTGACACAAACACAATGGCAGCATGAAGATGGGCTGTCTGAGAGTTCAGAGCGTAGTAATTGCAGAGTGCAATTTGCTCTCTCCCCTGACTAGTGTCTGTCTGGGGACAATCACAGGAACTTTCAGAGGCTTCTGAGGAGAAAAAAAAATCTCATCTTCGGAGCTGGAGACGAGAACAAGAAAATGAATATAGTTCCCCTCGTCTGTGAGCTGGGCTCTGACAATTGAACTCTGTCATTACTGCTGTGGTCTGTAGAGTTGGTGTTCTCTGTCTGGGTGGGATGGGAGAGGGTCAGCCTCCTTGGGGCCTATGGCCTCTCCTTGGCACTGCTGCAGCACTGAGGTCTGCTATGACAGTGGCCTCAGTTTCTCTTACAGGTTAAGAGCAAAAAGTCTGGGCCGTAGACAGGTCTAGAGACTTACGATAAGTCAGGAGACCGGAGTCTGTCTGGAAGCTTTGTGGGCAGAAACTGTGTCCAGGAGAGTCAGACTTAGAGGAGCAAGGAACCTGAGACTCTGTCACACTGGGGTTCCCTGGTTCAAGGACAGCACCCACCGAGCACAATTTGGGAAACTGGAGGGACACTTCTTAGCTCTTGACTGTGCTTTGTGGTCAGTGTTAGTGGACCTGTGTGAGCGGGGTGTGTGTAACTCTGCAGTGCCTGCCCTCCCTTTATACCCAGGTTTCTCGACACTCTTTGGTTCACACCTGTGTGAGGTAGAGAGCTGACTGTATGCTCAAGGCAAACTCTGCTCCATGACAGACTGAAGCTGGGCTTCCTCAGCCCCCGTCCCCCCGCTCTGTCATTACACATTTGGACTCTGTCCAGGCTCCTGGTGAGGCTGCTTGCTCTAGTTCTGACTCTAGGGAGGCTCACTACCACAGTCGCCATGGGCCTTAGTAAGGATCAAAGGAGGAACCACGCGGCAAGATGAGGCCTCGCTCCTTACACTTGGTCACAGTGTGAGAGCAGATGCCATCTAGCCCTCACTGCTTCCCTAGCGGGGATCTCTTAGACAGTGAAGTCTGTACGAGCCAATGGAGGCCCCTTGGCCCAAGGTGCAAAGTCTATGCATGACCAGGGCAATATATATGCTCTTTGACATGAGTCCCTTTTACAGTCCGTATGTAATAATGTAATGTGCTTTTAGTTGAACATAGAAATTCCATGTAATGCCCAAGCCTGTTTGTGGTTTAAATCCAGCTGAGGCTGTGAGTTACATGTTTTGTTTATTAAAGTATGATAGGGATTCTTCTGTATTATATGTTTGTCTTATTGGCTGGCCAATAGGGAACCAAGATAGGAGGGACTAGGAGATGAGGAGGATTCTGGGAAATGTAGGCAGAGGAGTCAAGATGTATGATAAGAGAGGAATAATGGGTCTGGACCCCTCTCCAGTAAGATAAGACCATGTGGAAATACTTAGATAGAGACGGGTTAATAATTAATACAAAGCTAGCCAATAAGAAGCCCTAGTCAATGGCCAACGACCTTAATAGTGTCTTGTGTGTTATTTGGGGCTTATATGGCACTGGGACCAGGCTGACAAGAAGAATACACACACACACACACACACACACACACACACACACACACACACACACACAGGTGGATGGGGGGTGGGAGTAGGGCTGTAAAAAGAAGACTGTGAAGCAGTTGGTACGCAACACACAAACTTAAAATAGTTGCTCCCTGTCCCTTATGAAGAAATTTTAACAGCCCCACCTAGCAAGGGCAGAGCCTGATTGCTGTGGTGATCAGCTGGGCACAGGGCACTGGTGCCTGACATATAACTTTGCCTGGGCTCTTATTGGCCTGGCCATCTGGGCCAAGGGCTTCTAGCACTGAGATCAGCCATGAAGACCATGTGAGCCTAACATGGAGATCAGTTTCCAGTCCTGATCTGGGTCTCCTACCATTGTTCGCTTACCAGCACAAAGCTCACAGAGGGCCACTTAAACCGTGCTCCCCACTCCCTCCCACAGGCGTGAGTGGCTCTTTATACCCTTAATAAATAGTTGTGTTTAACTAGAGTAGTGCTGAAACATTTTTCTGAAGGTCATTATTTACTTTTCTTGGAGAAATATAACCCAAAGCGGCTCGATAATGAATTGCCATTGTTGTCATGGGACTGGTTCATGTGGTAAGGAAGATGTATGCTTCCAGGTAGATATTAGAGAGTTAAAGAGAAGGAAGGCAGCCCTGGTGAGCACAAAGGGTCTGCCCGGCTGTGGCCCTGCGTGCGCGTGCGCGTGCATGCGTTTGTGTGTGTGAGTGTGTGAGCATGTGAGTGTGTGACTTGGCATGTGTGCATGCGAGTGTGTGTGCAAGTGTGTGTGTGTGTGTGAGTGTGTGAGTTTTAGTGTGTGTGTGCGTGTGTGTGTGAGTGTGTGAGTTTGAGTGTGTGTGCATGTATATATATGTGAGTGTGTGTGAGTGACTGTGCGTGCGTGCGAGTGTGTGTGTGAGAGTGTGTGTGAGTGTGTGAGTTGTGTGCTTGTGTGTATATATGTGAGTGTGTGTGAGTGTGTGTGTATGTGTGTGTGTGTGAGAGTGTGTGTATGTGTGTGTATGTGTGAGTATGTGTGTGTGAGTGTGTGTGTGTGAGTGTGTGTATATGTGAGTGTGTGAGAGTGTGTGCATGTGTGTGTGAGTGTGTGTGTATGTGTGTGAGTATGTGTGTGAGTATGTGTGTGTGAGTGTGTGTGTGAGTGTGTGTGTATGTGTGTGAGTATGTGTGTGAGTGTGTGTGTGAGTGTGAATGAGTGTGTGTGTGAGTGTGTGTGTGAGTATGTGTGTGAGTGTGTGTGTGAGTGTGTGTGTGTGTGTGTGAGTGTGTGTGAGTGTATATGTGTGAGTATGTGTGTGAGTGTGTGTGAATATGTGTGTGTGTGTGTGTGTTCATTGCTCACTTACTATGTTGTTCACATCCAGGCAAAATTGTCTCATGAGAATATGGGGACAGCCAAAGGCAGCCACAGTAAACTTGTATCTGCCCCCTGACACTGGTGCATCCCCAGGGCCATTTTTAGCATATGTCCATTCATGATGCCAGTGGCCTGGTCAGGCATTGACCAGGGCACAGCTGGGGAGGCTGCTGGGTGAGGCTCGCTCTCAGGACAAGGGCAGATCAGACGGCAGACCGTTGTCCCTCCGTCAGCATCCTGTACTTGCTGGTCCTCTGTGCCACCTGATGAGGGGTGCTCCTGGGCGCCCTCTCCCATAGTGCCAGCTCTACTCTAGGGCCACACAGAAATCTTGTGTGACAGTGGGACTGGGGTGAGTCCATGCTCTCAGCCCGTGGATCCCTCCCTTCCTAAGTCACAGAATTGGCTGCATCTTTGAATGTGTGCCCCACTTCGCCAAAGAGAAGATGAGTGTGTGGACGGGAGTTTCCGTCTCGCCTGGTCCCACACACACACAGAGGCATATGTTAATTATAACGTGTTTGGCTGGTGGCTTGGGCTTTATATTGGTTAGCTGTCTCTTAATTATTAACCCATTTCTATAAATCTCTATATCTCCACATAGTCTTGGCTTCCCAGTAGCTGCATGATTTCCCCTGACTCTGCCTCCTATCCCTGTTTGCATTTCTTGCCTGGCTAAATCCTGCCTGTCCATTGGACAAAATGGCTTTACTCATCAGCCAATAAGAAAACTATATTCACAGCATACAGAAGGACATCACCCATCATCTTTTCTTTCTAAACAAAAAGGAAGGTTTTAACCTTTACATAGTAAAATTATATATAATAAAACAGTTAACAAACAAGAACTGTAGTTAACAATATTTAGTTTACTAACATTTGGCAAAATTTAAAGAAAATATTCTACCAACAATGTTTGTGAGTCTGAAGTTTAATATTTAATTTAGCTTTTATCATAACTAAGGAAAACCATAACCATCTATCTTCAACTCCATCGAAGACCCCAGAAGGATAATCTATAAACTTTAGAATTGACAGAGACATCTCTTTGCCTGGACAGTCACCCGAAGATCCTCTGTAACATTGGGGCATCCCTCTTCAGCCTATAGGCCATAGTGTCTGGCACACTTTTTGATGAGGCAGGAACCTTGAGGGACCATCCTGTCCCATGGAAAGTTAGCAGTCACTTTTCTTTGTAACCTGCTTGTCCAGTTTGGACAGTGTACTGTCAAGCAGTCCAGGCAAGAGCAGTTTCCTGTCCAAATGGATATCCCTGCCATGTTGAAAGCAAACTCTGTAATGAGTTTCTCTGATGCCCGTCTTCCTCTCAGACACAATTGGTGTTGCCAGGAACAGTTGTGTCTCTTTGCCATGAAAAATGCCATATTCTGTAGGTCATTGAAAGGTTTTAAAGAATACCTATTTATTTGAAATATATCTCTGTATATCTAAGAAACCTAATGATGTAAGTTTGGACTACTATAGTGGACTACCTATAATCTGTATTTAATTACACATTATATTTTAAATGAGCTGTATAAACACAATACCTAAAAGAGAGTAGAAATATATATATATATATGTATATATATAATAAAATTTACCTTAAATTTGTATCAATAAACCAAAATCCATACCAATGCAAAGTATTCATTTCTATATCACATTCTCTTTTTTTCTTTAGAAAGAGATTGACTGTGATCATGAACCATTTATAACCAACCCCGTTTAAATGAAAACAAACATTTATAAATAATATTTTGGAATTTAGTCATAGTTCTCTCCAAACTGATTCCTGCTATTTGGGGATGCTGTGTCAATCCCAAGGGGATCCTGAGAAAATCCAGAACCTTGGCCAACTCCTGGTGGTAGTGGTCTGTGAGGCTGCATCATCTCAGCTGTTTTTGATGTTGGATCACCTGGGCCACTGCTTCAGGGGGTCTTGCTTAATCAAACCATATTAGTCTGGAAGGAATCCAGTTTTTTGTCTTCTGTGGAAACAAAAGCAGAGCCTCTTTTCCAAAGTAACATGTCCTTAGACTTAAATTTTGAAGTCAATGCATTCTCAAAGTATATATGTTGGATTAATTCAGCAGCATTTATAATCAAATGTCATTTCCTCAGCAGTCAAACAATTCAAAGACAACACAATTACACACAGTATCCAGACTCTGTGTTTTTTCCATCTTTATGTGGCTTTCTTTTTCTTACTCAATTTCCGTTATTTTTTGAGACAGGGGTTCTCTGTGTATTTTTGGCTGTCTCTGGAACTCACTCTGTACATCAGGCGGTCTTGGAAATCACAGAGATCTGCCTGCCCTCTGCTTCCTGAAGGCTGGGATTAAAGGTGTGTGCCACCACGCTCAGCTACTCTATTTCTTTTCAAAGGACTTTGTCTATCCTTTTTCTTTTCTCTCCCAAGCCTATGTATATTTTTAAACACACTGTAAACTTTTTAGTTTTCTCCCCTCTGACTCTGTCTTTATTGTATATCTTTGTCTTTTTCTGACCTTGTAAGTCTTTCATCTGCTAAACGGCATGGCTAAGATTAAAGCAGAGGCTGACTCCACACTATTCTTTGGCTTCCTGAAGGACTAGCTTTATGGTGGAGGTACTGGCAGGAGCCATGTTTATTGCCACAACTCTGCAGAGTTCCTAGGTCCATGTCACCATCAAACAGCATGCTTCTGGCTGTTCATGAGCACCATTTCAGTGTTTGGCAGCAGAGCCTCTTATAATAGCCGCGTGGTTTTATTTGCCACTAATGCTGAGTCAGGAAGCCTCTATTAAAGTTTGCCTCTAGTAAACAGAATCCACCCGAGAAAACGCGGTTACCAAGAAGCTATGCTTGATTTTGTTAGTTTGTTTTCAGAATCCCTTTTTTACCTTCTGTCAGGTTTTATT
The DNA here is from genome assembly GCA_030556225.1 of Cricetiscus sungorus. Taxonomy (NCBI): domain Eukaryota; kingdom Metazoa; phylum Chordata; class Mammalia; order Rodentia; family Cricetidae; genus Cricetiscus; species Cricetiscus sungorus. The sequence goes on along the minus strand of JANBXA010000190.1, from coordinate 24,734,483 downwards.
TGGAAATTCTTGCCCCGTGTTGGGTGCCAAACTGTAAAAGGGAGTTGTATTGATCTAAAAAATAAAAACATGGAGTCAGATACAGAGGAAAATGCTGAGATCAGAGAGAAGGAGCGAGCCACAGCACACCTTACGTACGTCCTTAGTGTCTCATCAGGTAAGAGAGTGATTTCCTGTGTCTACCTGCTCATATCCTCTCCCTGCCCAGCTACCTCACTTTCTGTTTGTGCCCAGACATCTCAGTTTCTGTCTGCCTGTTCAGATCTCCAGAACTCTGTGGTTGGCTAGTGGCAAGTTCCATTCTCTGACCTTCAGACAAGTGTATTTGTACAGCGAGACATCATCCTAGTTGGATATTGTACCACGTGCATATGGATCCCTGAGGAAAGGGGTCCCCAAAGCACTGCTCAGCAAAAGGCTAACAAACAGCTCGCATGTTTTCTCCCCTTATGAGGTCACCACCCCCAACGGCTTCGCCTTTTCTGGCTTCCCCCATGGCACCCTGGTGCAGGCCAATCCGAGTGTCTTCTTTTCCTCCCAGACGTCTTTCAGGCGGCTCTCCACTCATGCTCCGGGCCCCCATCTCAGCCCTGGGAGCTCAGCATCTCTGCTTTGTTGGACTCATCCCTTTCCTTCCTTCCGCACTCCTGCTTCCTCTGCAACCCCACCAGCTTGGATTCCACCAATAATGGTTCCGAGTCACTGCTGGAGGCTTGGGTCAGAGTTGGGTCCAGCAGCACAGTTCACCCATCAGAAGTGGACAGCACAGAGCTTGAGGGAGATGCAAGGGCCTGGATCTGTCACCAGGAACTTGGCCTTTAAGTGGTTCTTAGCCTTCCTGATGCTGCAGCCCTTAACACAGTTTCTCATGCTGTAATGACCCTCAGCCATAAAATTATTTTCACTGGTACTTCGTAAGTGTAATTTTGCTACTGTTTGAATCATAAATATCTGATATGCAGGGTGTGTGATTTGTGAAACCCTGAGGGGGGCGGTCACAACCCACAGGTTGAGAACCATTGCCTTAAGTCCTTCCTTGGGTTTTCTAGCCTTTTCTTCTAAATACACCCACATCTGCAGACTGTAGGTATATTCTGGAACCTTCTGGAAGGCCCACCGCTATCCAAGCACAGATACATACAATTGTACAAGTGTCTCTGGTCAAATGGAGCTCTAGAGATCAGGAGTCCTTTCTTAGAAAGAGCTGGGTTTGAGTGTGGTTACACTTGCTTTGTTGCAGTGGTCTACACTGCTAAGCCAACTCAGGCAGTATCTTGGCATCGAGTGGAATGCTCTACCCATCCTGTGTGGGAGCAAGAGGGACTGAGCTAGCAGCTGTTCTGCGAGCCCCCGAGGGCTGAACAGGGCCCTGTAATGAATCTATAGAACCTGGCAGCTCTTCCCCGGGCAAAGTATGTTGTCTGTATCATCTCCTTCCTCTTGAGCCTGGCCCCACCCATAGCAGGAGCTTGGGGCCACTGGCGGCTGAGCTGATGTAGCTGCTCCCAGTCAGGGTCCCTGGAGACAGTTGGATGCACTGCAGAGACAGCCAGTGGTGAGTTTCTAAAACTCCATTATCAGCTTGGAGCAGAGGGTAAGCAGGGATCAGTGAAGACATGGCCACCATTTTTGGAGCATCCTACAAGCTGGGCACCTAGCAATAGCCATCTCTGGTCATACTTCCAGGCAACCCCGATGGTGTTGGCACCACCACCCTCATTACTCAGATAAGAAAAGGTGAAGAGGTTGCCCCTCCCCACCCCCGCCCAAAAGCTGTAATTGGTATTTCAGGTTTCTGGCTAGGCTGGGAAGCAGAACCATTGGTTTCAGCCCCAAGCTGGGGTGAGAGCTGCCTTTTGTAAAAAGGGAGGCAAGGCAAGGGAAATGGTCTTCTGAGGCGTTGCTGGGCAGTGGGAAATTATGCTGTGTGTTGCTGGTAAATAGTGGCAGCAGGCAGCCCGGAGGAGGCGCCTCTGGTTCTAGCTGTGATTGGTGTGTCCTGCTGCTAATCTGGGCGAGGTGTCAGGTCTCGATTGCTTTATTAAATAGAGCCACCATCTAGGTTTGTTGCAGATTTGTCACCATGTCATAAGCAAATGGATGATTTCTGATGCGAGCTCTGAACCGATCTCCCTGCCCCGTGTTTTTGGATGGGGTCGTGGAATCGGTGCCGGTAGGAAAGCTGAGGGTCAGCCCTGCTTCTTCCATACTCTTCATTTCTTGATGAGCAGCAAAGCCTGAATGAAGAGACTATGAGAACTGATGGAAGGTTTTTCCACTCTGGAAACAAGCTCACGAGAAAAGGCCAGTGGTTCCTTGGGTTGCATTGGAATGCTCCCAGGCTTTTCTTTGGCTCAGTTCAGGGACCTCTGCATTCTTGCTTCCAAGGTGCATCCAAGGTGCATGGGTGTGTCTGTCACAGCCCATCCAAGGTGCATGGGTGTGTCTGTCACAGCCTCAGCTGTTGGCCTACAGGGGTCTTAGATGTGGCTGTGAATGTGGATTTTGGTAAAATAATTTTATTCCTCCAAGTCTGGAGGTCCCTTTGAGGGCAACATGAGGGGTATGCTCATCCCAAGGACTTTAATAATGACATGAGGCAGGGTTTCTCTGTGCAACAGGCCTGGCTGTCCTGGAACTTGCTTTTGTAGATCTGGGTGGCCTTGAACTCACAGAGAGCCACCTGTCTGCCTCCTGGGTGCTGGGATTAAAAGCATGCACCACTACCACCCAGCTAGATACCATCCATCTTAATTTTTTAAACATTAAAAAAAAATTGTTAAAAGCAGAAACAGCAAGGAAACTCGGTCCTCCCAGACACTGACAGCCACTGTCACCATTTTGAGTTTGCTGTAGTCTGTGTGTGCTTCCTTTTCTTCTCACATGGCCCGTGAGCATATCTTCAGGATGGTGGGGAGCCAAGAACATGTGACTGTGAACCTGCCTGAACAAGACTAACCGGGACCCATACATAGTCTCTGGCACGATCTAGCAAGCAGCGGTGTTGTGTGGGTCTCCAGCATGCTAGTGGACCTGGCAGCCCCGACCCTTTGCGTGCGGAGGGCTGTGAGCACTGGGAGGGTAGTTAGCTATGTTACACCCTTGCCTGGATTTCCTGAGCCTTCTCTTTCGCTCCATGTCTCCGTGGTACACTTGCAGGAGAGGGCAGCACGGTGCGTGCATTGCTCTTGGGAATTTGTCAGTCGTTTATGCCTTCGGAGTTCTGGCCATCGAGTGCATAAACGGGCTGAGTTGCTTACGGTTCATGAGTTATTTACTAGGAAAGGGACTTGAAGGATCTCAGATATAATAATTACTTGTGTTCACGCCAGTGCCTTAAAAAGTGAGTGCAGAAAACAAAGGTGCAAACAAAAGCAGCTATTGCTGTGATTCAGCTGAGGATTTTCCTGTGCTCCAGCCTTTGGCAGTGCGTGAAAAGAATGCTACTACTTCATTTACACAGAGCTTTGGGGCACATTTGGTTTCTTATTTGACATTTTTGGACTCCGAGACAGCTGAGGCTTGGATTGCCAGTTTTCAAATGATAAATGAATAAAAAAAGCATAAAATCATTCCATGCTTTGATGGCTGAGTGCCCTCCCTGCTTCCACAAGAAATGCATGTCCTTGCTGGCATCTCTGGGTTACCACATAAATGATCTCACTCGAGGGGTTTGAATTGAAGACTTGCAGATTGAAAGATGGGGGCCTCAGGGCCAGGCTGCACACCCTTCCTTAGCCCTGTCCCCTGCAGGCACAGCGGAGTCATTCGGTGTCTGAGTGAGGGCAACGCAGCAATCATTGCTGTCCTTGTGTAAGGCTGTAAGGCTTGGAAGCAGAACCTCAAGGGTCTTGGCCTCCATAGCATGGTCATATGGTGTGTCACTCACTCTTGGCGAGCTGTCCTTGGGAGGGATGGCTGCTTCATTATGTAATGCAGGGAAGGTGCAGCTGGCTGGCAGTGTGTCTTGTGAGGGGAGAAGTGGCCAGATAGTTGGCTCTCATTATGTTTCATAATGAGTCCCGCATGTTCTTAACAGGTGGCATGGGGACTTTTGCTGTTGGCCCAGAAATGCTGGGGTGCGGCCTTGCTCACCTGGGGTGGCAGGCGGTGGTTTGTCTGGGCTCTGCCTTTCACTTGAAGCAGCTGATGGTAGTGTTGATCCTGTGTATAGTTCCTCACCAGTATCTGCAGTGGCTGTGCAGCTCCCTGGTCCTTTGGCAGGTGCAGAGGACACTGGGCAAGCAGGCTGGCCAGTGCGTTTGCTGTTGCTGCCTCCGGATTCTGGAGCCGCTGGCTTTTTCCTGTTTCTCCCGAGCTGAGGGAATCCACAGTGAAGACTGCACATGGACTTGGGCTGGGTCCACTCTCTGTGCAAGTCACACCCTGCTCCCACTACACGCTCTGCTTCTGGGATCTTGTGTGTGTGTGTGTGTGTGTGTGTGTGTGTATGTGTGTGTGTGTGTGTGTGTGCATGTGCACGTGGACGCATGAGCCTATGCAGGCACACAGGTGAATGCATGTGTCATGTGTGATAATAGTCAGTGGTCTCCTTTTTGTAGTTATTGTTGCTATTTTTCTTTGATGATGACATTTGTCAGGCACATTGCATTTGTAAGGAACCCTTACCCTTCTGGTTCTCTCTCCCCAGTGCACCCCAGGCTTCACACAGCTATGGGTCAGCTCTTCCTCACCTCTGCTTTCCTGCTCAGTGTCAGGGCAGACATACAGCATGATCACTATGCATTTAGAATGAACTTTCCCACTGGCCCTGGGCTGTCATTGGGCTTCCTAGGCTCCATAACACACTGAGCCGAGCATATTTAGACGACAGAAGCTGCTCAGGACTGCTTCCCTGGGGCTCTGCAGTGTTGTCTGGTAAATCCAGCATGGCCAACCGTAGCAGTCCAGCTGAGGAAAATGGGATTGTTAGATGTTGACACCCTAGTCTAGTATGTAGATATTGGGGCTACAGCCCCACTGGAAAACTCACGTGTATTGGTTTTTGGTGTAAGAAAATTCTCTTGGGGGCCGTCTGGGCTCTGCCTTGTCCACATGCCAAAAATACTTGTGTTCTCTGTAGTGGGAGATGAGGATGTTCTGGGGTCTGGGTGCTTCTGTTCTCGTAGTGGGTGATGAGGATGCTCTGGGGTCTGGGTGCTTCTGCTCTGTAGTGGGAGATGAGGATGTTCTGGGGTCTGGGTGTGTGTGTTCTCTGTAGTGGGTGATGAGGATGCTCTGGGGTCTGGGTGCTTCTGCTCTGTAGTGGGAGATGAGGATGTTCTGGGGTCTGGGTGTGTGTGTTCTCTGTAGTGGGTGATGAGGATGTTCTGGGGTCTGGGTGCTTCTGTTCTGTAGTGGGTGATGAGGATGCTCTGGGGTCTGGGTGCTTCTGCTCTGTAGTGGGTGATGAGGATGCTCTGGGGTCTGGGTGCGTGTGTTCTCTGTAGTGGGAGATGAGGATGTTCTGGGGTCTGGGTGCCTGTGTTCTCTGTAGTGGGAGATGAGGATGTTCTGGGGTCTGGGTGCGTGTGTTCTCTGTAGTGGGAGATGAGGATGTTCTGGGGTCTGGGTGCGTGTGTTCTCTGTAGTGGGAGATGAGGATGTTCTGGGGTCTGGGTGCTTCTGCTCTGTAGTGGGAGATGAGGATGCTCTGGGGTCTGGGTGCTTCTGTTCTGTAGTGGGAGATGAGGATGTTCTGGGGTCTGGGTGCGTGTGTTCTCTGTAGTGGGAGATGAGGATGTTCTGGGGTCTGGGTGTGTGTGTTCTCTGTAGTGGGTGATGAGGATGCTCTGGGGTCTGGGTGCTTCTGTTCTGTAGTGGGTGATGAGGATGCTCTGGGGTCTGGGTGCTTCTGTTCTGTAGTGGGTGATGAGGATGTTCTGGGGTCTGGGTGCTTCTGTTCTGTAGTGGGTCAGAGGAGGATGTTCTACGGTCTGGGTGAGTTACCTCTGATCATGTTGCTAACTTCCTTAGCCTGTCAGCATATCTCTGGGAGTTCTGAAGATGGAGGGCCGCTGTACCCTGATGGGGTTTTACTGATGCTTTTGGGGTGACATGTTTCTGGGGCCCAGGTTTCACTGGCAGCTGTGTGGATTTTGAAAACCACATTTAATCACCCTTAGTGGAAACTTACCCCTGCTGAGGCCTGGCTCAGTGCTGGGTGCGCACTCTCTCCTTCCTGGAAGCTTGTTGGTAATTGGGGAGGTAAAGTTTGGCTCAGGAATGTGACACCATCTTTTGTCAGGCTTGTTTACCCTGGTGACCTCGTGATAGGAATAATATTGTTGCTTATTTCTCAGAAGAATCACAAATCCTGGCTGCGGCACTAGCTTGGAGTGCTGTGTCAGTGCTCCAGGGACAAGGCCTCAGGTCAGGGTCATCGACAGTGTGGCAGGCAGAAGTAGGCCAGTTTGGGGACACATTGAAGGAGGCTTTATTGCTACCACTCCTAGACTGTCTGCAGAAGCAGAGGGCTGGAGGGAGCTGTAGCAGAGTGAGCCGGGTGGCAGGTGAACATTCAGAGACTCTGTGGCTGTGGGTTTCCAGAGGGGAGAGTTGTGTCAAATTGTCACCGCTTTTGGTCAGCATTTTGATGTCTGGGATGCACCATCTTGAGCGGGGCTCCTGGGAAGGCTGGTGGCAGGCAGGTGTTGGCGCATAGGGTTCATAGATGTAGGACGTTTCTGTCACCTCATCCTTGCTGGCTCTTGAAGCTGCTCTTCTTGTTCCTGGGGGCCATCATGATGCCCAGGAAGGCTACAGCTGCGTAGGTGAGGTCCAGGATGCTGGGGTTTACGGCCCATCCTACTGGGATCAGTTGCTATATGGTCCCTCAAAGACCTAGTGAGACACAGATTGCTGTTTTCCTACTGTACCGTAGGAAGCCGCTGGTCTGTGTGCTGGTCTCCACAAAGCAGGCATGTCCGTGCCCCTCTCCCCAGCATCTCCAATCTTTACGTTCCTTACATGGAGCTACTGAGGGAGGCTTTGTTGTGCCGAGAACATGAGGGTTAAGTCAAGTGAGTACTGAGTTCAAGTCCTGTTTCTCCTTTGCACTAGCTATGTGGCCTTTCATAGCAATGGCCTTCATAGCAGTGGCCTCCTTCCAAACTGTAGCGTCTGCACCTGTGATGCAGGGCTGTCTATTGTACTGTTTCAGACAGTTGTTGTAAGGCCCAAACAAAACAGCACTTAGACATGGTGGCCATTACCGGTGTCATCGTTACTTGTCACTATTAGTTTCTGTTTTAAATTTTTACTTAAACTTTTTGATGTTCATACACTTCATTGTGGTTCAAGTCATGACTCTTAAACCACTCAGTGGACTTTTCTGTTGCTATGATAAAAATGACTGTGACCAAAGCAACGTGGATGAGAAAGGATCTGTTTATTTTGGGTTATGGTTCCAGAAGGAGAGATTCCATCCTGCTGGGGAAGTTGGATGACAGTGTTTCATCCACTCACAGGAGAGACAGTGAGAGATTGAAGTAGATAGATGGATAGATACGAAGACTAGAGACAGAGAGAGATGATGGAGCTAAAAATAGAGAGAGATGATAGAGACAAAGATGCAGAGATAGACAGAGATAATAGAGAGATATAAAGATATAGAGACAGACACAGGAGGCAGGAAGGGGTACCAGTCTATAAACCCTCAAAGCTCCCCCAACCTGCCACCCAAGTGACACACTTCCTCTGTCAATCACTTCATAGAAGTTGTAAAAATACCATTTCCATGAAGCCTTTTGATTCCTCTGTCCCTGGGAGCATCTCACTGATGTAAACTTTTAGATGTGGGCATGAGAACACTTGCCTGTCACTTGTTACTTCTGTATGCAACCTGTGTTGGGCTTTGGGATCTCTGTAAGGCTCTAAGAGCATCTTTAAGGTAGGTACCAGTGGTCTCGTTTCATGGATAAGGAACATAGCTTGGGGAAGCCAGCGGATTAGACAAGGCCACTCAGCCGAGGTCTGCTGGAGCAGGAACTCACACCCACACCCCCTTCAAAGCCTGCCCTGGCTCCTGCTCCCCTCCTCCTCAGACATTGACAAGACTGCCTTCCATTAGCTCAGACAAACTGGCAGCTTTGCTAGTGAGGGCGAGAGTGGGGGTAGCGTTGGTCTTGGCCTGTGTTTCAACACGAATGTGTATATGGCACCCTTTCATCATTTGTGTTAGCAGAAGAATACAGAAGATGCAGAACATGGTTTGGAGAAGGAGCCACAGACTCCCTTTCCTGTTTGGGTAAATAAGGCCTTAACACCCCAGTTTGGATGGTTCAGTTGAGACAGTATGTCCCTGAGTAGGGGGAACTCATCATGGCAGTTACAACTCTAATCACTAGGGAAGGAGGTGTGGCGAGGGGCTGGGAGAGATGGAAGGGAGTGGGGGTGGGAGGAAGATGACTCAATCCTACTCATCTCACATATCCCCGGGACCATAGCTCCACGACTGCCCTGTGTTTGAAGTCCCCTCCAGCAACTCTGGAGCTTCAGGGCAGATGATGCTTTTGCAGACATACAGATGCTTTGTTATTCTTGGCCTTTGATGTTATCTTGGGATGTTTATTGATTGGGCTGATGTTGCAGGCGATGACTCATTTGACATTCTCACAGATGGGAACAGTGGATGAGAGTCTGGGTTTCACCTGCATCTTGCTAGCTCTCCTCTCCTGCAGTATGCATAGATAACTGAGACACACTCCCCCCCCCCCCCCCCAGTCATTACCTTCTTACCCAAGTCCTTTCCCGTGGGCTCTGTGGGCGGTGGGTTAGTAAAGGAATGATGGTAGGGGCCTTAAAACAACTGGCTGTGACCTTTATGATGTTTTGAAAATCTGATGCATTTATCGAAAATGTGTGCATTCCTTCTTCTTGATGTTTGATATGATTCTTTCATTTTTTTTTCCCCACGCATTATGCTTTCGTTCTCAGGAAGTTGAGGTAGGTTTTGACTTTTCAAACTTACATAGACATAATATCAAAACAGTTGCAAAATAAAATGTAAATTGTATCTCAGATCTTTAATCTCTATGGTAAATATTTGTTTGCATTCAGCCAACCAGGAGTATGCACGCTTGTTTCTCATGGGTGTATGTGAGGGATGTAATTTATCAAACGTATATAAGCAGTCCATTGACTGTGTTATTTTTTCTCATTAGTTACACTACAAGTGCGGTTGTCAGTTATTATCTGTACTTTACTGGTGGGTTATTTACTGAAAGAGCAGAGAAACCTGCATTGTTATTTTCTAAATCATTCTCTCTAAAGCCTGCAGGACTTTACACCAAATGTCAGACCAATTTATCAAAAAATAACTCTATTCAGGGTGAAAGTGATTTAGAGTGTGTGTACAAACACCCACCCACCTGTGCCTACACAAACCAGTGACGGTTACGGGAATTTCTCAGGAGCCGCAGGAGTGCTCTGAGAGCAAGCTAGATCCACTTCATTGTATCTGAAGCAATTCATCAAGAGTTTACAACGCGCTATCAAGTGATAGCTCAGGGAATACGCAGGTGAGACTACCCCAGCTCAGAAGGCACCTGGGCTCAGGTGTGTGTGTGTGTGTGTGTGTGTGTGTGTGTGTGTGTGTGTGTGTGTGTAGGGGTCATACATGTACACTGAAATGCACACAGCTCCTGTCCCCGGTCAACTAAAGTCCCACGAGTAATGTTTAGGATGGTTCAGTCCACTGCCCAGTCTGGGTTGGGTGGTCGGTTGTTCCATTTCATCCAGGATTCCCCACTGGGGCTATTCCTTGGTAATGGATACAGCAGGCTTGGCAGAGAATAAATCCACAAAGAGCGTGCTGATGCCTGACAGATGTGAAGGGACACAGCTCAGGGGTGAGGTGGCTACACGGGAGGCCATGCCATTCCCGACAGATGGCCTGCTGCGTTGTGTCTTATAGTAGGATGACTAGCAAGCATTTCTGTAGACAAATTTCTTCCTGCCCAGCCTTGTAGCTGTTTAGTCCCAAATAAACACACAGAGGTTTATATTAATTGTAAACTATTTAGCCAATAGCTTAGGTTTCCTATTGGCTAGCTCGCTCTTAATTATTAACCCGTTTCTATTAGTCTGTGTATCTCCATATGGTCTTAGCTTACCAGTGATGCCGGGGTTTCTCGCTTCCTCTGCAGCTACATGGCATCTCTCTGACTCTGCCTCCTACTTTTCTCTATCCCTGTTTGAATTCCCTGCCTGGCTAAGTCCTGCCTGTCCATTAGCTGAAGTAGATTTATTCATCAACCAATAAGAGACATATTCACAGCATAAGAAGGACATCACCATCATCTCCTCTTTTCTGTCTGAACAGAAAAGGAAGGTTTTACTTTAACATAGTAAAATTATATGTAACAAAACAGTTATCAAGCAAGAATTATACTTAATTTTTAGTCCACTAACATTTGGCAAAATTTAAAGAAAATATTCTATCATCTATCTTTGTGAGTTCAAAGTTTATACTTAATTTATCTTTTATCATAACTAAGGAAAATCATAATTATCTGTCTTCAACTCCATTAAAGATGCCAGAAGGATAATCTATAAACTCTAGAATTGACAGAGACATCTCTTTGCCTGGACAGTCACCCAAAGATCCTCTGTAACATTGGGGCATCCCTCTTCAGCCTATAGGCCATAGTGTCTGGCAGACATTTTGATGAGGCAGGAACCTTGGAGGACGGTCCTGTCCCTTGGAAAGTTAGCAGTCACTTTTCTTTGTAACCTGCTTGTCCAGTTTGGACAGTGTGCTGTCAAGCAGTCCAGGCAAGAGCAGTTTCCTGTCCAAATGGCTATCCCTGCCATGTTGAAGGCACACTCCATAATGAGTATTTTTGATGCCCACCTTCTTCTCTGACGTAATTGGTGTTGCCAGGAGCAGTTGTGTCTCTTTGCCATGAAAAACCCTAATAATCCATTTTAAATGGCATATTCTGTAGGTCTTTGAAAGGTTTTGAAGACTTCCTACCCATTTGAAATGTATCTCTGTATATCTACACAATCTAACATAACTATAAGCTTTGATTATTATAGGTGACTATAATCTGTATTTAATTATACATTACATTTTAAATAAGAGGTGTAAACGCAATACCTAAACAAGAGTAGAAATATATGTATAACAAAATTGACCTTAAATTTGTATAAACAAACCAAAATCCAACCTATCCAATCATGGCCAACTCCTGGAGGTAGTGATCTGTGAGGCTGCATCATCTCAGCTATTTTGGATGTTGGATCACCTGGGCTACTGCTTCAGGGGGTCTTGCTTGATCAAAGCTTACTTTTCTTAACCAAGAATGAATCTACAGCCTCTTATTTCCTGTGGAAACAAAAGCAAAACCTCTTCTCCAAAGTAATATATGTTTTGACTTTAGTTTTGAAGTCAAGGCATTTTCAAAATATATAGGTCGGATTAAACAGCAGCATTTATAATCAAATGTCTCTTAGCATCTGCTGCTCCTTCAGCAATCCAACAATTCAAAGATGAAACAGTAGCACACAGTATCCAGACTCTGTGCATTTTCCATCTGTATGTGGCTTTTAAAAAATATTTTCTTTTTTCTGTTTTGGTTTGTTGAGACAGGTTTTCTCTATGTATCTTTGGCTGCCCTGGAACTCACTCTGTAGACCAGGCTTCCCTTGAACTCACAGAGATCTGCCTGCCTCTGCCTCCTGTGTGCTGGAATTAAAGCATGCACCATTACCCCACTCAGCTACTCTGTTTCTGTTTTAAGGACTTTCTTTATCCTTTTTCTTTTCCCTCTCAAGCATATGTATATTTTTAAACACACTGTAAACCCTTTAGAGGTTTTTTTTCTTCTGAATCTGTCTTTACTGTATATCATTTTCTGACCACATGAGCCTTTAATCTGCTAAACAGCATGGCTAGGATTAAAGCCTCTGCTGACTCCACTTTATTCCTTGACTTTCTGAGAGTCTAGCTTCATGATAGAGGTTCTGGCCTGGCAGGAGTCATGTTTATTGCCACGACTCTGGAGTTTCTAGGTCCAAGAAGACTGCGGTTGGCTGCTCATAAACACCGTTTAATTGTTGGCAGCAGGGTCTGTTTGAAGAGCCGTGTGGTTTTTGCCACTAACAATGAGTTGGGAAGCCTCTTTTAAAGGAGCCAAGACTGCTTACCTCTAGCAAACAGAGCTCACCCAAGAAGATGCTGCTACCGAAAAACCATGCTTGGTTGTTCTTTTTTGTATCTAGAGTCCTTTCCCAAGCTCCTTCAGGATTTATGTGGATGTAGTTGCCACAAGTTGAGCACCACGTGGACAAAAGTTTCTGTCCTGCCTGGTCCCAAAGCCATTCAGTTCCAAATAAACACACAGAGGCTTGTATTAACTATAAACTGTTTGGCCGATGGCTCAGGCTTCTTACTGGCTAGCGCTCTCTTAATTATTAATGCATTTCTATTAATCTTTGTGATCTTGGGTTACAGGTGATTCCCAGGCCTCTTGCTTTCTTTCTAGCTGTATGGTGTGCCTGACTCTCTCTCCTGCCTTTCTTTATCCCTGTATGGATTTCCCACCTGGCTAAATCCCACCTGTCCATTGGCCAAAGCAGTTTTATTCATCAACCAATAAGAGAAACATATGTTCATGATCTACAAAAGGACACATCACATTTCCACTGTACAAAAATTAAAGTCTCAGGCACGCGTCCTATTACACAGTAGATGATGGCCTTACAAAAGCCTTGTCTGGAACTTCTGTTGGTCGGTTCAGGGAAACCTCCTACCCAACAACCTACCTCCCCACTACTCTACCCAGCCAAAAGGCATGAAAGGGAGGCAAACTAGTTTGTGTCAAGTCACCTACAGAAAGTTTGACCCTGGCCCTTCATGGGTCTTGTCACGGGTGTGTGCTCGGCAAAGTCAGCCTCCATCTGGGAAGCTACTAACAGAAATGGCCCTTTCTAAAACAGGCACAGGTCTCCCTGTTGATTGACAGCAGCCCCACAGAAGACCACACAGTGACAGTTTTGCCCTTTTCCACTCACCACGCTCTTGTTCACCCTTGGACAAGATAAATGAGGCCCTCATTTATTTTCCAGGCTGGTAATTTGTATTGTCTGAGGTAATCTTCTGATGGATCTGCAGGGTTCAAACAGTTTAGCTAAAATATGTATGAGGGAGAAATCATCTGTTTTATGTGCACTCGGCATCTTTGATCTGTGGCATGTGAAGCTGTTGTGTGTAATAGGCTGCCCCTCATCTTCATACCGAGAGCCACAGCAGGCGCTTGGTTGCTTTTGCTTGGCTCTGCTGCCATCTTTCCTTGGAGTTGGCTTTAACAGTCTCTGTAGCTGAAATGGGACCCTCCTGAAAGGGAAATCCCTAGAGAATGTTGGGGCTAAACTGTGTCAGCCATTTTTGGGGGCTGTGGTACAAGGGAAGAGAAATCACACTCAATTGTGCTATAGGGCCAGCCCATCCACGGCAAGGGGACTTGATCGCCACAGTCTGTAGAGGTTTGGCTTATTTCCTGTTAGGCAGACTCCAAACTTAGTTGAGCAGACTCGCAGTAGAACGCGATGCTCTTGTCCTGGCTTCAGGACCCCAAGAACCCCAAATCTGGGAATGTTCATGTCTCTGAAATAAATTGCATAGTGTTTTCATAGAACCTGCTCATAATTAATAAAGTGTAAATGTTATGCAATAACCAGACCACATGGTTTGGTGAATAATTATAAGAAGGTTGATAGTGTTCAGGGCAAATGCAGGTGTTTTTCTAAGACTTTTGATACCAGGTTGCATCTGTAGAAATGGCACCTAAGGGACAGAGAGCTGGCTGCATTTATGTGTCTCATCATACACAATAAAGCTTGTGGATATATAGATATGTATATATATATATATATTTGTTATTAGATTTTATAACATGTACCATGTGTTATAAAAATGCATTTGTAGACAACTTGATATGTATTCGTGTGTGTGTGTGTGTGTGTGTGTGTGTGTGTGTGTGCGCGTGTGTGCATGTATACAGATTTTCTTTTCACAGGTGCAGATAAAAACAGAATGTTTCTAATATAGCTGAAAATTCAGTTAATTCCTTTGTACCAGCTATAGACAGCTATTCACTTTATAGTGCCCAGTACTGTGTTTCTGGGGATATTTAGCTAATGAGATGGATGTTGAAATATGATTTTTTGTGTCTGTTGATATGATAGCATGGTACTACAGTACTGACCAGTCTCTGATTCTTCATTTGGTACTACAGTACTAACCAGTCTCTGATTAATAAATGACTATATTTAGATGTTTACTTTTCCACTTAAGCTTATGTCTGAAAATTTAACTGTTTCTGGGTCCTTGAAAGTCTTAGTAAAGAATTCCATCCTTGGACGATCACATTTCTAGTCAAGAGGCCAACTCTGACAGATGCAAGCTGCCATCTATCCAGTAGCCTTCAGCCTTGTCTGAATTTGAGAAGGTGTCAACTTTCTTGGGCTAGAACAATGGTCAGAGGTAAGGGCTCTTAGGGTCCAGGTCTCTGATGGCATTATGACTGGCCTCTGAGTTGCTGGCAGCAGAAATGCACTGTTAACACAACACAGCATCAGGATGGTGTGGGGACAGACACCCCGCTGCCAGATGGGAATTCTACAAATGATGGCAACACCTATGTTTTAATTTAGACAGAAAATAAAAGCCCGACTTGTACAAACTGAGTCTTGAGCCTTAGAGAAGGGACTAGCCCTGGTATTGGTAGATTGACCGTTTGCGACCATAGCTAGCTGTTCCTAAATGTGTCAGGGTCCAGTGGTTAGTTAGGTGGGACTTGAGGGTGAGTGTGTTCCCAGGAGAAGTCTCTAGGTGGCATTCTTCATCCCTGACTTTTTGCTCCTTGCAGAGTCTACTTCACCAAAATTTTCCCTAGACTGAATCAACTGATGAAGCCAAGCTAGTGTAGGCTGCTCCCGGGCCACTGGTGTGTGTTAGAATAGTGATCATGCATGCCCTGATGCCTCAGTCTCTGACCCCGGCAGTCGATGTGATAGCTGGAAGCCCCCTCCAGGCTGCCCTTTGTCCCTGTCCCAAATGAGCTCTGTTGCACTGGGTGCTTCGCAGTGCTCATGCTCTTGGCCTCTGGCGGAGGGTTTCCCACCAGCTCCAGTAAAATTCATAATACCCAAAGCTTCGTGAACTCCAGCTCCTTGGCCTGTGTTTTGGTGATGCACTTTCAGCTAGTGGAGGAAAGCGATCAGAGGAAGGGCGTAATTCCCCATCCCATTTGGCCGTCCTGGGCAAGGGCCTATTTGAAGAATTCACTTTGCATAATGAGTTTTCATTGAAGGTATGCTTTCACATTTGCAGTAATTAGGCAGTATTATTACATTTGCAGTGGGTTTTAAATATTCTAAGGCAGACATCAGCTTTTAGAGGCTCTATATTTAAAACCGTGCTTTCCTCCCAAAAGAAAAATGTAAAACTAGCAATTAGAGTTAGCCTGCGAAGTGACAGGGTCCAGGAGAACGCTTCAAATTCCATTCAGGTTCTCAAGTGTGCTGAATAATGAGCATACATCCTGTTCTTGGGACCCATTTCTTGGACATCAAAGAGAATGTACCATGGGAAATGAAGTGAAGGAGCCTACGTTGGTCTCTGGCCCTTCCCTGGGACACACAGCCGCAGCTTCCAGGGCTCCCTGGATTAGGACAGCATGTTCAAGTGAAAGGATTTCAGAGGATCCACAGTGCCGCCATTCACTTTGCACGAGCACTGGCTGTCCTCTGGTGACGAGACCAATCCTTGCGGGTTATCTCTTGCCTAGCTCTCACGAACAATACACTCTCTGGGAACAGGATTATCTAACGCTGAGAGGATATTGAGCATCAGACAGAAACATCCAGTGCTAAACATCCCATCAACTTCCGCCCTTTTTTGCCTAAGACGGCTTAGCACTGGCTCTGAGTTTTTAGGTAGCTCACTACCACATCTGGATTGCGTTTAAGATAATATGTGGAGCGGGGATGTTGCTGAGAGATTATCCTTGACTTTCTTAGTGATGGCTCATGGGGTAGACCCCAACGCAAGTCAGGTGCCATAAAATTAAAGCAAAGTGGACCAGTTCCTTGGAGTTAAAAATAGCTTAGTGATTCGTCCCCAGGATCGGGGGAGCTGTTCGCGTTTGTTCCCACTCTGCAAGATGGCAGCACTAGCCATGGGGCGGTATGTTCTGATTTAACTCTAAATCAAGTTTCCTGAAACCTGCCTGAGGGTTTGGGTGACCTCAGCAAGGATCTAACAGAGTCAAGTGATTGAATGAGGAGGAGGAGGAGGCCGGTGAACTCCACAGGAGACTGTGTGGAGATGGGCTGCAGCATGGGGCAGTGGGACCACAAACGAAGCCCACACTTTGATGTAAATCAAATTCTCTAGGAGGGAAATCGGGGACTTGTTTCAGACAACCTTTTCAAGGTGTCTGTGATGTGTAGAGTACCCTGCCCCAAACCACACAGCTAGCAAACTGGCCATCGGCTGAAAAGGGCCAAATGCCCTAAAGGCGGTGTGGCGTGGTGCAGAACGGTGTAGCCAGGCGGTGTGGCGTGGTGCAGAATGGTGTAGCCTTTCTAGCTGTGTGGGTGAGCATGGGAGGGTGAGGCCAGTGGTGCTTGTCTGATGGGAGGGGTAGCTAGAAGTAAGAAGAGGTTAATGAAACCCTGAAGAACCCAGTGATGTGGCTTCCTGCTGTTTCAAAGTGATGAAGTACCCACCTTGGCACATGCTTGATGCAGACGGTGTGTAAGAACAGCAGGCTGTGACTAGAGCAGAGAGGATTTGGCTTCCCATCCCCTTCCATCCCTAAAGCAAAAGACGTTAAGTTAAGCATACACCCCAGGGGTGTTCAGACATTTGAGTGGCCCTCTGCTTTTAGGCTCTGCAAGTGTTGGGAAACTGGAAATGTGCACCACAAGATATATGTCTCCATGTAAAGGAAATGCTGACAGTTAAATTATCAGCTGTTATAAACATAGGGGCTTAATCATAAGAGAGAGTGCCCCAGCATCACCTACAGTATAATTGATAGCAAATACACCTCACACTCAGGAGATGTCTGGGCTTATATGTCAAACCAAGATAAGCAGAGCTGTTTCCATATCACGCTAAGATGTTTTTTTATAACTCCCAGTGTTTAGTGTGTACAATTTGAAAGGTGAGAATTGGATAAGTAAATTGACATTTATTATTTTTGTTATTGCATTCTAATGTTTGTTTGGGGGAAGATTTGTAAGCTGTGGGGGTTCTTTGTGTACTGGGAAATGGGCAGAACAAGGCTGTTTTTTATGCAGGCAGAGGCCTGAGACGTCTGACCTTTGTTTCTCCTTTTCTCTCCTAGGATGACTATTTCAGAAACTGGAATCCCAACAAGCCCTTCGATCAAGGTAAAGGATGCACCATGTCTAGGCATGCAAACTGTGGGAAATGCCAGCTCATTTCTCCTTCCATGCATGCAGAGTTGATATTCTCTCTCTGTCTCTGTCTCTCTCTGTCTCTCTACCTCTTTTCCCTCTCTCTTTTCCCTCCCTCTCTCTTTCCCCTCCCCCTCCCCTTTCTCAAAGGCTATTTATCTTATTTTATTGACTTTGGACCCTGAACTAAGTGGGGTGGTAGAAATTATTTTATCACATTGGGTATTTGTCTGAGGTTATTTCTAGACAGATTTAAACCATTTTTAAAACTTGAGTCAGCTAGTGAAATTATTGATTGATTTTGTTTAAAAAATAGTAATTATCATTGCTTGTGAGTTGTGGGGCTGGCTGTACACTGCAGTTTTATTCATAGAATGTAATATGCTGAAAGATATTCTTCCTTTCAATGAGGGTAAAAAGAATAGTCCTGGAACATTTTCAAGGATACTTTAAATCAGTTGTTAAATGCATCCCTTCATGGCTTTTATTTTTAAAAACGATTTAGTTATTGTGTGTGTTCCTGCACACACACACACACACACACACACACACACACACACATACGCGCGCGCACGCACACACGCACACACATACGCACACATGCACACACACGCGCGTGCACACACACGCGCAGCAACGCGCGCACACACATGCGCAGACACGCGCGCACACACATACAGACACATGCACATGCACACACGTGCACACACGCGGTGTCAGGCTTGGGGGGAAGTTAACCCCCTCCCCAGGCTTCTGGCCATGCACCACCCGTGCAGGTTTTAAGTGGAAGCTGTTGCAGTGTCTGCTCTTAGACAGGTGACAGCTGGTTGTCTCCTTGATTCCTTCCCAGTCGTCCTAGCAGGCATGAAACTTCCCAAGGGGGCAGAGGTAGGTAGGTCACTGTGTCCTTGGTGAGTCACTAGGACATGGTGAGGGCCTAGTTTGAATTCTGTCTCATGATCAGTAGCTCTTGGCACAGACATCCCTGCTGAGATGACGCGAAACTGTGCTGTGGGTAGGCCTGTACCATCTACCATGCGTGTTTCCTGGGGTTCACAATTCTGAGCATTGGCTTCAGTCCAGTCACTTCCTCTGGACTCTGCTTTTCTCACCAGGAGAACTGATGTTCATATTCTCATGTGTGTTTATTATCCCAAACCTTAAAGTAGTGCAACATTGTGTTTGTTCACTCCTGCATGCCTTTAGCCATCCATTTTCCTACCCACCTGGAAAATTTATTGAGCTCTCACTGTTGGCACAAATGCCAAGCCAAAAACCCAAGCAGAGAGCAAATGAACCATGCTTAGTGTCTCCAATCTGCTCAACCAGGAACCAGGAGAAAGAGCGGGCATGATTTCAGTGGGATGTGAATGACCACAATGCAGGGGTGTGCAGGGAAGGGTATATGGCTGAGTACAGGACTGTGGCAGGGGCTTGCGGGCCTCTGTATGTTCTAGGAAAGGAGGAAGTGAGTGTGCAGAGATGTTTCCTTTGGAGGCTCTGCCTGGGATGCACGCGTGTTAGTCTGCCACTAAACCACCCCAGCAATTCACAGGAGCATATAGAAGGCACTGGTCATTTATCCTAACTCAAGGGTTCTTCGAACACTAAACTTCATTCATGGCGAATACTCATGATGTAGAGTGACACATGCGTTGCTTGTGTGTGATGCGTGAGTCCTTCTGAAGACGTCTGCTTCAGGCTCTCCATTGTGACAACAGCTCAGCTGTGGACCCTAAGCCACTGCTTTGTGCTTAGGCGCATACACAGGCTGTTGCTCTCTGAGGATCCTAGCAACCATCAGCCCTACTCCCTCCCAGGGCAGTTAGACAAATGTAAATCCAGTGAGGGGAGACATGCTTGCTTTTAATGCACACGAGAGACGGCAAGTGCTATTCGCCATCTGGATATTTCATGGTTACTCCCCTTGCCCTGATGGCCACACAGGGACTTTGAGTCCCAGGGGAAACATAGCTTTTAAACCTACCTAGAAAAAAAACCCTGCCGACAAGGGTTTTGCCTCTGTTGTGAATGGTGTTCTGGCCTGTTCTGTGCGCTTGGAAACTTAAATCTGCTGAGACGATTCTTCTCCCCAAATCTCTGATGGCCAGGGGTGCAGCGGTAAGTCCTCCTTGGTACCTGCGCGAGGCTGCTGTGGACATTTCTATCCAGAGCCACGGGAGAGCAGTAAGTTGAGAATAGCCTTCACTTAAAATACTAGCAGATGTCATCAATTACACTGTGTGCTGCTTAGTAGAAATGGATGGTTACTGATGGCATTGACACCACAGGGAAATAAAAGCCACAGACGACATTGGACACGTCATCCTTGGGGGAGTAAGAGACTTACTGACTTCCACAGGAATTGTCAGAAACACGAAGCCATTTCGATTCTGCACTGGTTGGCTTTCTGATGCTGTGGTGAAACACCATGACCAAAAGCAGCTTGGGGATAGGTGGTTTATCTGGCTCACACTTCCACATCATAGTCCATCATTGAAGGAAGCAGGACAGGAACTCAAGCAGGAACCTGGAGGCAGGAGCTGAAATAGAGGCCATGGTGGCGTTTGGTTTACTGGCTAGATCCCGGGCTTCTTAGCCTGCTCCTTTGTACAGCCTGGGACCACCAGTCCAGTCCAGTAACTGTACCCTCGTCGGAAGTCCTCAATCAAGAAAACGCCCCACAGACGTGTCCAAAGGCCACTCTGATGGAGGCGGTCAATTCCTCAGTGAGAATGTGTCTTCTCGGCCAACTTTAGTTCATGTTGAGTTGACAAAGGTTAACAAGACACTTTCCTGATCTGGAGAAGGATTAAATGCAAGGCCGGGGAGGTGGCCCAGCAGGCACAGTGCTTGCTATATGGATGTGGGGGTCTGAGTCTGGATCCTCAGCACCTACAGGTGAAGTAGCAAAACTACTGTCCCTGTGCCTCTAAAGTGAGATGGGGGATGAGGGCAGGAGACTCCTCAGAAGCTCACGGGTCAGCTAACCTGTGCACACCAGGCAAAGAAGAAACCCTCCAATGTGGAAGTAGTTGCCCTCTGACCTCACTGGGGTGCATACATACCAGAGCACACACACATGTACATGCACACACACATACATGCACACCACACACACACACACACACACACACTCACACTCACACAGTGGGGGGATGGGGAGAAAGAGGGAAAGAGAGAGGGAGGGAAGGAGGGGCATCACAAGAAGATTTGTATCAGGGAGACATTTACTTGGCAGAGAAAGAACTTTTGAAAACCATACTCAGAGTTCATAAAAGCTGATAAAAGCTGCCAAGTGTGTGACATTGTTCATGGGGACAGAACAGAGGAGCCTCTCTTGTGACATGCCTGGTCACAAGGCATGGAGTGTGTGGGAGCAGGGTGTGGGTGGGAGCACGGTGAGGTCTGGCTCATTGAGACACTCCCAAGCTGGTACATGTTTTCTCAGGTGGCGAGGCTGTGTCACCATTGCTGTGACTCTCCTCAGCCTCGGCATGGCCTCACACAGTCTGTGCTTTTGGTGTGTGACTCAGGCTCGCTCCCCCTTGTTGCTGCATAATTGATCTCGCTGGTATCAGTTACCTCCAAAGAGGAGTCAAGAGTGTCCCATTCTCTTTCCGCCTGATGGAATGGGCTTGGTGAGGGCAGTTGTGCAAGGAGTCCAGCCAAGAAAGAAAATGTCAATACTGTCACTAAGAAGATAAGAGGCTGGCTTTGTGGGCCACAAAACGTTGGGATGAAAAAGCCGTGAAGAAAATCCTAATGAATTATTTCAAAGGTTCCCAATTGCCACTTTAGAAAAAGAACACCAAAGTTTGTTTGCAGTATTGTTTATGGGATAGCTGGTGTGTTGTTGTTGTATGGGTTTGAGAAAGGTTGTGTGTGTATTTGTGTGTGTGTGTTGTGTGTGTGTTGTGTGTGAGTGTGTGTCTGTGTGTGCTGTGTGTGTGTTGTGTGTGTGTGTTGCGTGTCTGTGTGTGTGTGTCTGTGTGTCTGTATGTGTGTGTTGTGTGTATCTGTGTGTGTGTTGTGTGTGTATTGTATGTCAGTGTGTGTCTGTATGTGAGTGTGTGTGTGTGTGTGTGTGTGTGGAGAGAGAGAGAGACAGAGAGAGAGAGAGAGAGAGAGAGAGAGAGAGAGAGAGAGAGATTGCCTGCTCCTACTGGAATATTTATAGAATGTAACTCTGATGACTTGAAGATGTCTCAATGTGGTGGAACACACACGGATTTAGACCTGTGCTGTAGTTGCAGTTCACTCAGGAATGAGCCTGGCAATTCATGTGGGTTTGAGTCCCAACTGATAAAACAAACCGTATTAAAAGGAATGGCAGAGAAACTCCTCTTCAGGGGACTCATCAGGGGACAAGTGACTTCTGCACAGAGAAGCCGTGAGTACGTGAGAGATAGCACACTGTCATTGGCTTTGGGGATGATGCTCCTTCCACAGTGAGGGCAGCATGGGTGTTTAACTGCCCAGCGGGGGCTCACCTCAGCAGATGCAGGAGACTTCAGAGCATGGGAGGGCCATGCAGGAGTAGATCCGAGGATTTAAAAAGAGTTAGGGAGTCAGGCGCCTGTCCACATGCTGTTGACTCAGTGGCAGAAAGAAGTAAGCTCTGGGACTTCGACTTTGTCCATTATCCTAACATCCCTACAAGCTTAAATCCTAACACAGCATGGAACCATTGCAGGGGACTTTTTACAAGTAGGAGGACAGGGTTTTCCCCATGCTCCTGTGCACACCAGGTCCCCATGGAGTGCCACAGCAAGCTGATTGCTGGGCTGAGAGGTATGGGGACAAGATGGCTCATGCATAAAGTTTTTGGAACTCTTTGGTGTAGAGGAATCTAGGAGTTTCACAAGCTGGACTAGCTAGGGGTGCTGAGCCTCCGTGGCTTTCTGCTCCGCATGGAATTTAACTGGGTCATGAGAAACTATTTTTAAAGATTAACTCACCTTTTCTGAGGCTGGGAATTGCCATATTTCAGAGGCAGCTGGCCTGGTTTGTGGGAGGCCACACAATAATTTCCCCCTTGCTGCTTCACATTTGGGGGAACAGGCTTCACCTCTTCATTGCCACACAACTTCGGGAAGACGTTTTTTCCAGACTCAGCACTTCTGATTCTCCTACACCCTACCCTGCTGTCTACACCTCACTCCACATAAAGTATTTTCGTCCCCCCTTTTTTTAATGTCTTGACTCTGACAATGAAATAATTATTATCCTTTTTTTTTTTGGTTGTTGTTGTTGTTTTGTAGTATTGATTTCTAAATGTTGTGACTCAATCAATGGCAGGGAAGAGACCGTTATTAATTCAAATATCGGTGTTCTTGGGTTTGACTCCATCTCTCAGCTTTGAAATTGGATCAGGTTAAAAGTGTGGCCTTTCTTCTTTGTCGGACTTTGCCTGTTTGGCTTGCCTGGGAGAAATAAACCATCAGACATGTAATGTTGGCATCCCAGAGCAACCTTTTTTTGGTCCTGTCTCCCAGTTTCATTTCCCAAAAGGTGATGGGGCTTGGCTTTTCTCTCCTTGTCATCTGCACATGTGCACACGTTGTCATACTAAATAACCTGTTTCACACTAGAAATCAGTGTCTTTCTCTAGCTCGCTTACAGTATGCACTCAGCATACTGTTTGGCATTTTGTTTTTGCAGCTGTAGAGTTAGAGATTCCTTTATAATGCAATGTTCCTGCAGGTCCACAGTTCACCCCTTCCGTTTGTGGATGGCTGCATGTGTCTGTTGTGGTCTTTTCTTAAACTTTCTTAACTTCAGCAGTCACACATGGCTTTCCTGTCAAGCCTTTAGACCTGCACAGAGTGGCGACTCCCAGTGGGGAGCCAGGATGGGACATTGCACTGGCTAGTTTTACGTCAACTTGATGCAAGCTGGAGTTGTTTTGGAAGAGGGAACCTGGATTGAGAAAATGTTCCTTCCGGACTGACCTGTGGGAAAGCCTGTGGCTCATCATTTTAATTAGTGATCGATGGGGGAGGGCCCAGCCTATGTGGGCAGTGCCATCTCTGGGCTGCTGGTCCTGGGTTGTATAAGAGAATAAGCCCAGTAAGCAGTAAGGAGTAAGCAGTAAGCAGCACCCCTCCATGGCCTCTGCATCAGCTCCTGCATCCAAACTCGTGCCATGCTAGAGTTTCTGCCCTGATGTCTCTGGATGATGGATCATAACGAAACTCGGAGCTGAAATGAACCCTTTCCTCCCCGAGTCAGTTATGGTTACATGTTTTATCACAGCATTAGTAACCATAACTAAGGTATGCAGCAATGCCAGTGTGAAATCGGCCAACTGCGGCAAATACTGTGGCCTTGCGTAACTTGAGGTTGCCTATCACTGGCGGAAGGTTTTCCCCTTTGCATTTCTGAGGGTTAAGTTCTGAGAGCATGCTTCTGTACTTGTTTTCTCATAGAGGAAGGAAAAATGAAACATTCAAAACATAATGCTCTTGTTTTAAAGTTACAGGTTAACCAATGAGGTATGAATATAACTTCAATAAAACCAGTAGAATTAAATGGGCCTTTTAACCACCAGGGTAGGGAGAAGCATTTAGTGTAAGCAGGGAGAAAGACCCATGCTGGGACTGGTTTCTTGCCTCAGAGCCCCGCTGGGCCTTGCAGAGGTGTGGAGGGGAGGGAAGGGTGACGGACCCTGGTTAGCTCCTGGCTGTGCAATTACTTGGTGCCCCATTCGCACAATTAGCTTTCTCATCTGAAGAGAGGCACTAGTGTGCCATTCCATCTGGACAGACGTTTGTGAACGTGGCTGTTATGCTCACAAGGGCCAAGGAGCGGGCTCGGGTACCAAATGTTCCTAGTGAACCCATGCTCTTTCTAGTCTGTGCTGGTAGGTGCATAGAATGTTCTGAAACAGCTTGCCAGGACCTGTGTCCCCAGGACCCGCGAGCAAAACCGTTCAGGGTTGTATTTCCCCATTCAGGTGGGGTAATGGAATCACAAGGACAGTAAAACTCGGCTTGCAGTCATGGGCACTGTGGCTTCCAGTTACCATGTGACAGCCTCCCCAGAAGGTCCAACCTGTTCTAAAGTCATGCTGATCACCTTCCCCCAAACTTATAAAATTTGATGCTAGTTTTTATTCAAGGGGCATCTACTTCTATTTCATCTTCGGGGTAGGAAAACAGCTCCTGGAGATGCTGTGTTCATTGAGCTGTAATGAACCAGCCTTGGCTTAGATGAATTCTCAGCAGAGTATAATGTGTCAGCTGAATTAAAAATACACAACTATATGGCTAGTTCAGCTTGCTTCATAGTGTAGAGTGGATTCATGTCTTTTCTTCATTTGCACAGAAGGGAGATGGCTGTTTAAGAAAATGTTGGGCCCCACTCTGTTATGAGCAGGATTTTCCTGCTGTTCTGCTCCCGCTGCTGCTCCAGCCCCAAATGACACACAGACATTGTATTAGATATAATTCTGTAGGCCAGTTACTACTTTATCAGCTGGCTCTGTCTTAAATATTAACCCATTTCTATTAATCTAAGTATTTCCATGTGGTCTTATCTTACCGGAGAGAGGTAAGGCATTCTGCTCTCTCTGTCCTCCATCTTAAATCTCCTCCCCACTCCTTCCTCCTCTCTGCTTAGTCTCCTAGTCCCACCTATCTTGCTTTCCTATTGGCTAACAGTGCTTTATTCATTAACCAATAAGAGAAACATATTTACAGAATGACATTTCCCATCACCACTCTGTGCCTGAAATCGAAACGTTTTGCTTGTTAATGCCCTCATCTGTATTATGTAGCATGTAATATCCTTTTTACATAGTCACTGTGTGCACAGGAGGCAATGGCACCTGTTGGGAAGGCCCTGGCTCTGCAGCTTTGGAGACTGGCCTCCATTCCTTCCTATCCTTCCATACCCCTGTGCAATAAGACAGGCATCTGTCTTCCTGGGCCTGGGAGTCCTTGCCAGTATGCTAGAGCTTATGTGTTTATTATACCTGTGATGTGAGGGAGCTACAAAATTGGTCCAACCTTATTATTCAGAACATGTTAATGGCAAGAAAGCTTTGTCACAAGATGCATGATCACTGTTTGACTTTCGAGCCTCAGGTGTGGGAGGATCTGAACACTTGTGTATGAGCTAGTTGGTCTGTCAATCACCTAGTGAAGTACTTACCTTGTGGGTGTTATCCAAACTGAAACCCAGTTTATATAATCAATTTGAAGGTGCCATGGAAGGTGCCCCAAAGAAGCTATTAGGGTCAGAGGAACTCAGGTCAAGGGGCATCAGTATTTAGAGGATGATGTCTGGCAGAGGATCTTGGTGCCTTCCTAAAGATGGTCATGCACTTGGAGGAGGGTTCTGTGGAAGCACACAGTAGGGAGAGGTAGTTTCTGACCATGATCAATCAGGGTCATCAAGTAGAGTCCACCCATGTAGGGGACTCGAGGCTGCTATGAAAAAGCACAGCAGAGTGAGCCACTCATAGGCAACTGACATCATCACAGTGAGCCACTCATAGGCAACTGACATCATCACAGTGAGACACTCATAAAGACTGACATCATCACAGTGAGGCACTCATAAAGGCTGACATCATCACAGTGAGCCACTCACAGGCAACTGACATCACACAGTGAGTCACTCATAACTGACATCATCAAAGTGAGTCACTTGTAGACTGATATCATCACAGTGAGGCACTCATAAAGACTGACATCATCACAGTGAGTCACTCATAACTGACATCATCAAAGTGAGTCACTCATAGACTGACATCATCACAGTGAGGCACTCATAACTGACATTTATTCCTCATGCTTCTAGAAGCCACAGCCTGAGCTCACGGTGGCCCCATGGTGGTGATCTGGTGAGGGTCTCTGTTCAGTTATCAGTGGTTAACTTTTTTCCAGGGCATCTTCTGGGAACCCACAAGGCCACCACTGCCATTGGTTGCCATCAGAACCTTACAGCTTCCCAGAATGCCCAAGGTGGAAGTCTCCTCCTAGGATTAGGACATCGATATAAGAACTTGCAGGGGGCACAAACGCGCCCCCCTCCCCCCAGCAGGCTGCTTCTGTTGAAAACACTCTTCTTAGGAGACTAAGAACAATAGATCCACTGCTGGCCCTGCTGTTCCGTCTTCGCCTCCCTCCCCCTTGTCTCTGACCTCTGGTGCACCTTGGGCAGGTGCAGAAACAGCCAGGTAGAGCTGGTGCAGTCATGGGAAGCTGGATCTGTGGCGCCTGTCGCGGGGTCTGCCAGGCTGGACTTGAGCTTTTCAGGAGTGGCTGGAAAGGAAGGTGTTTATATGTGAAACTTCCTTCCCTGTGGCTGGCAAGATGGCTGCTTAAGGAAGTACTGAGGGTCAGGTGTGCTGGCTTCACAGCACTTGGAAAGAAGAACTTTTACAAATTTGAGGCCAGCCTGGGCTACAGAGTGAGTTCTAGACCAGCCTGAGCTATGATAGCAACTCTGCATCAAAATAAGTACAAGGGCAACAATGGAAACAGTTGGGTGAGGGCATTGCATCCTGAGGCTGTTTGTAGGCGCTGACCTACCAGGAGCCAGCGGCCTTAGCTAGACTTTGTCGTGTGTGTGTGTGTGTGTGTGTGTGTGTGTGTGTGTGTGTTGTGTGTCCCCAAGTGAAGTCCCCTTAGCTGGACTGTGCTCAGGGAGCACAAAGGGACTCAAAACAAGCTGAGAGAACAATGCCTGGGCAGTGTGGGGGCTGGGACTGCTAAGTCTTTCACACAGACACACACACACACGCATGCACGCACATACACACATACACACATGCATGCACACACATGCACACACATGCACACACATGCATGCACACATGCATGCACACATGCATGCACATACACATGCACACACATGCATGCACACATGCATGCACTTACACATACACACATGCATGCACGCATGCACATGCACATGCACGCACACACACATGCACGCACACATGCACACACACATGCACACACATGCACACCACAAACACACATGTATGCATGCACATGCACGCACACACACATGCACGCACACATGCACACACACATGCACACACATGCACACCACAAACACACATGTATGCACACACATGCACACATGCACACACGCACATGCACACTCACACACACACACATACATGTGCATGTGCAAGCACACATAGATCAGATCTGGGCACTCCCCTGTGAGACTGACTCTCTTTCATGTGAGTCGGGCCTGCACCACCCTGCCCTTTGAAAGGAACCGTCTGTTTGTCCATGCTGGCTCTGGAGACACCCATCCCAACCCTGAACTTCTGCCCCAGCCACGTCTACCTTCAGCCTCCCTAACTGTGACTTGGTGACTAATTGCTTGCCACCTCCTCTTCCAGGGAATGCCCCATTTTCCTGCAGATACCTACGTAAAGTGTTCTTTTTAGCTGTGTAGCCAAATTCGTAAAAGCCTGATGTATCTTTACTATTATTCTTTTTAGTCAACTTCGTCTGCTTCTCTCACCGAAGGGCAATGTGCAGTTGTATATAAGTATCTGATTGAAAAATAGATAGCCACCCCCTGGGTTCTTGGAAGTGGGCTTAGGAGGAAGAACCCTGTCCATGCTAGTACCTGACAGAGACAGGATGTTCCTTCAAGATCTGTCTGTGCAACAATGCTTACAGGTCTATAATTAATCTGGTAATACTGAGTACACAATCTTCTAAAGGTCTGGCTTGGCGCACAGTTAAAATGGTTCATATGGAGAAGAATAGAAGGCCTGAGCCTCTCCATCAGGACTACTCTGAAGGCTTGCTTCTGGCAAGAATTTAGCACTGGGGACCAAGAGTTCTAGGTTCTTCCTGGCAGGAGCAAGGCACCGGAACGATCTGTGCCGCCAGTTAATGGAAGCAAAGGGACATCCTGCCTTCAGCCAAGGGGCAGCCGATGAGCCAGACCCTCTACTGAGGTGTGCAGACACGCGGAATCCAATTGCCCCCATGCTGAGGCAGACCACACCCATAGCGGCAGCTGATACAGAGAATTGCCTCCACAGACAGCAAGGGCCCAGCCAGCTACAGTGGACTAGCAAACCAGGTGTCCATTTTGTATGAATGGGAACGCTTCCTTCCCTTGCATATGTGTATCACGTGCACATGTGTCCATGTGCATACATGTGCATGCTCACACGCATACATACACATACACATGTACATGCATGCACATACACATACATGCATACCCCCACACAGGTACGTACATACGTGTACATGTGTGTACACACACACATGTACTTAATGCACACAAGCACACACACAAGCATAAACACACATTCATATTCTCATTTTAAAAATAGGTACACATTTGGTACCTACACAGATACCAAGACGTTGATAAAATTGTGCTTTATTTGAGGACATCACCAAGTCCTACTTAATCACACAATGAGGCACTCAGCTAACCATGGGGCTTTTAGCATGGTGGTCACATTCAGGGGGCAGGAAGGTGCCGTTCATGAAAAAAAAATTCTTCTCAACCATTGAAAGAATTCCTTGTGAGGAATGTGGGCACGTTGAGGCAGTTCATAAATATAGGAATATTATTTTGATATTTTTCAAGTCAAAGCAAACACAAAAACCTCACTATAACCTCACAGAATACTTAATTTTAAGCCATACCTCTTCTTGGTGGTCCACTTAAGGTAAATTATTTATGAAAAAAATACCCATGGGGAAAATATATTTGGATATAAGCCACACAAGTGTTGGCAGACGTATGCTAATAATTATGGCGTTTGCCTTTAGTGAAGTTGATCTTGAGTCGTTTCTTTTTGTCTGTCGTGAGGCAGGAGGAGAACTTTGCACTTGGGGATGATAAAATTATATTTAAAATTCTATTGTCACATTATGGGCAAACCCTTTTCATTCAGTTCTCACAGCAGAGCCCAGACTTCTCTACACTAAATGGTTTCATTTTACGTGTGTTTTGTGAAGCAGGGGTAAACACTGGAACACATGGGGGTGGGTGAGCCTCGGCTCCAGCCTGGTAGTGCCCGTGGCATCGTGTCTGCTCTGCAGACACAACAGCTGCACGTGGAGCACGTGGAAGGCCACTGGGGGTGTTTGGCTTCTGAGGTGGTCGGCGTTAACTTTCATGGTGACAGTACCTAGGAAGGGGGCCTTGCTGAGGAATTATTTCCATCAGGCTGTCTCGTGAGTATGTCTATGGGGATTGCCTTGATTGTTAATTGACGCGGGAAAACCTAACCCATTGTGGCAGCCCCATTCTCCAGGCAAGGCATCGCAAACTAGATAAGAGGAAGCAAGCTAGGGTGTGATGATATGATAGATCCACCTGCCTGAATGCCTGCCTTGACAATGATGGGGCATAATTTGGAATTATCAACCCCAGGTCCCTTCTTGCCACGGTATCTGATCATAGCAACAGAAATGAACAGCTTTCGAGGGTGACCAGATATGCTGGGCAGGAGATGTAAGACGATAGATTCGAGCTCAGTCCAAGTATGATGCCCTGAAGGGCAGGTAGCTGTGCGGAAATGGAGCAGTGGGTGGGGCCAGGGCTACCAGAGGCGTCGTTTCTGACCTTGAGTCTTTGTGGTTCTGGAGAGGAAGGCTGTAGAGAGGGAGGCTGTGGTTTATGAAGTGTTCCTCTCCGGGCTGCTGTGTCGGAGGTGCACTCGGCTTACGGAGCCTTCCCTGAATAGTGTTGAAGACTGACGACCAAGTGGGGCAGAATGACACAATCAAAACAGCATTCACTGTAGCCACAAAAGACCGCTGAAGAAAAATAGCCCAATTACTCCAATGTGAAGAAAAGTCACAAACCTAATCAGCTTAAGCTGCAGTCTCACAGGCAGCGCTAACCCGTGCTCACCCCTCAGGCGAGTCTGTTGTCCTCAGTAAGAATGGCAGAAGAGTAAGCGGCCCCAAAGCCACGCTCTCTCTTTCTAGAGTCGTCTAAACTGCCACGAGTTCCCAAATGCTGTTCAGTTTCTTTTTGTAGAATTCATGTGACACCATTGATGTGTTCTGTCGAGGACATGTGTTTGCCTTCAATGCTTTGGATAAAAGGTGTGGCTAGAGAAGGGGCTTGGGGAGCCGTCATCTTCACGGAATACTCTCTGAGCAGATTAGCCTGGTGCCTGGCCGCAAGGAAAATCCCGCCTTCCAGCAGGCTCTTGGCCCACTCTGAAGGGTACAGTCCCATGCATGGACCCCAGGCTGTAGCTCCAATAGGAGCTGTGCTTAGAAACGTCTGTCAGTTGTCCTGGCTCTTAATGGTAGAAAGCTCCGAAGCGCTTGATGGGCAGAGAGGGCTGCCAGGTGTTGGGACAGGTTCTCTAGCCGTTGTTTCTGGTCGGCATCAAACTGAGCTGCCCTGGAAAGGACCTAGGGACTGCCTGTGTCTCTAGAACATTCTGACTCTCTGGCTGTGGTTCTGCAGGAACATATCTGTGGAACTTTCTCACTGGTCTGGCAAGATGCTCTTAAGTTAGGAGCTCTTACTGCTCTTCAGAGGACCCAGGTTCAGCATTTAGCACCCATGGTGGGAAGCTCGCAGCCACCACTGTGTCCAGCAGCTCTGAGGGTCTCTGCAAGCACATGTCTGTGGTGCATGTAAGCCAGTGCAGGCATGCACACATACCCACAAATTAGCCTCTTAAAAGCACTTACTAAAACAGGAGCATGCCCCCGGCTGCTATGTGTCTGCGACTGAGTTATCTATGTTTTCCTTTGGCTTCGTGTTCCTTGATTCTGTAGCTTCTTACATGTGTTTAATTCATGAAATACAGTACATGAGGAAATTACCCTGTGTCTTAGTTAGGGGTTCCTTACTCTTCTAAAGGAAAACATTTAACTGGGGTTGGCATACAATTCGGAGTTTTAATCCGTTACTATGATGACAGGAAGCAGGGCAGCGGAGAATGGCAGCACGCAGGCAGACATGGTTCTGGAACCGAGAGTCTTACATCTTGATCCAAAGGCAACAGGAAGTGAACTGAGACACTGGGTGTGACTTGAGCATATATGAGTCCGCAAACCTACTTTCACAGTGACACACTTCCTATAACAGGGCCATGCCTACTCCAATAAAGCCACACCTCCTAATAGTGCCACTCCCCATGAGCTCATGGGGGCCAGTTACATTCAAACTATCACACCCTGATGTCATAACTGTTCAGATTGTAGAGTGGGGTGGCTGGAGAGCTGTAATTACGCAGGCAGATTATAGGGCTCCCATCTCTTAGCTCTTGTACTGTTTCTTTAGGATCTCATTATAATATTATAATTCATACATTCTAGTATATGAACAAAATTTACCCTAGTACTCACACAGCTTACCAAACTCCTGGCCCTGTCTCATATCCTGTCCAATTCATCCTTGATGTCTCAGTTTATATGCCATTTCCTGAAGGAAGCCATTCTAATGTCGTAGACTAGATCAGGCTGATCTCCTGCAATACTCTATTAAATCACATTTGTGCCAAGTTAATTGTTTGTCATACATGTTGTGATCCAACGATGTCACAGACTTTAAAGACATCTACTATTTGCTGCATCAATTGTTTGCACGCCCTGTGGGCACAATGACAAAAATTAAGTTAAGCATGATTTTATTCCTAACCAAAGATCAGAGCCAGAGATGAGACAGGTCTGAAGTTTAGAGACATGATACCCAGGAGAGAGAAGCAACCCTCAGCATTTGCAGTGGAAGGAGAGACCTCCATCCCTCTCGGTGCAGCCCAGCGGAAGCTAAGTCTTTCTGGGGAGTGACTGTGTGGTCTGGACCTGTTCCTAATATCTTCTCTTTAATGATTTGCTAGTTTACTTACTACCTGAAGTTCTGTCACATAAGCATCTAAAAGCCTCCTGGGGACATCATCCCACTGCAGTCTGCTCAAGTAAGTCACAACCAGGAAGTTCTCAGTGGTTCTTTCCTTATGAGAGGACCCTTGTAGCAGCTGCCTGATCTGCAGTGAACACCCAGGGACATGAACATGTTAGTGGTGGTGGTCTGCAGGGGAACCTTTGAAAATACTGCTTGGTCATTTCTATTGCATGGGGATCAAGACTCACTAGACTCAGTGCAGGTCAAGTGTAGTTTATCTGGGGCGAATGCACTTAAACAAGAAACAGATGACTGCTGCAGGTCCCTGCTCCAAGGATGCCGGCCCTGCCGCGGGATGTTCTCTGAGACCAGGAAGCAAGAGAGCCTAATCCTACTCCTGGTCACATCTGTCTGTAGCTGTGACCACGCCCAAACGGGCATGGTCGGTGATGGTGGTGGTGGTGGTGGTGGTGGTTGTTACAGCATGTTGTTCCTGCCGGCCTCCTGGTCCTGCCGCCATTGTCCTGCAACCACATGTGCCCCAAATAACACTCAGAGACTCTGTATTTGATACAATCCTGTTGGCCAGTTACCATTATTGTTAATGGGCTAGCTCTGCCTTAATCATTAACCCATTTCTACTTATCTAAGTATTTCCACGTGGTCGTCTTATCGGGGAGCCGCGCGGCAGGCTTCCTGCTTCTTCCCGGGCTACATCTCGACTCCTCCTACTACTTCCTCTTCCTCCTCCTAGTCTCCTAGCCCCACCTATCTAGTTTTCTATTGGCCACAGGGCTTTATTAACGGTATGAGAAACATATATACAGAATCACATCTCCCATCATCTCCTCTTTTCTGTCTAAAGTAAAAGAAGGGGTTTAACCTTAACATAGCAAAATATACCATACAACAGTTATCAAATAAGAATCACAGTTAACAATATTTAGTCCATTAACATTTTGTAAGACTTAAAGAAAATATCATCTATCCTATCTTTGTCAGTCTAAAGTCCTATATGTAACTTATCTTTAATCCTAACTAAGGAAAACTGTAACCATAACTATCTGTCTTCAACTCCATCAAAGACCACAGAAGGACAATATATAAACTCTAGAAATGACAGAGACAATGCATTGCCTGGTCAGTCACCCGAAGTTCTTCTGTAATGTTCCATCTTCAGCCCATAGGCCATAATGTGTCCAGACTCCTCAACAAGGCAGGAAACTTTTCTCTGTGTCCTGTAGACTGTCTGGCTGTTTGGCAGCCTCTTCCATGAAGCAGGAATCCTGTAGCAATGTCCATCTTGCATCAGCAGTCATCTTTTTGTGGGTCCTGCATGTCCAGTTTCTATAACATAAAGTCAAACAGTTCAGAAGAGCAGTACCTTGCCCAAATGGCTAGTCTTGCCATATTAGAAGCAAACTCCATAATGTGTTTCTTCGATGTCCATCTTCCTTTCTTCTGTAGGTGGTGTTACCAGGAGCAGTTGTGCCTCATTGTCAAGAAAAACCCTAAACCATTTTAAATGCCATATTCTGTAGGTCTTTGAAAGGTTTGAAGAATGCCTATTCATCTCAAATACATCTCTGTATATCTAGAAATCCTAATTAACTTAACTCTAAGTTTTGAGTATCATAGGTAACTCTCTATAATCTGTACTAAATTATACATTACATTTTCCAAATGAGCTATATAAACATAATACCTAAACAAGAGGAGAAATATACATATCACAAAATTGACCTTAAATTGTATCAATAAAAGAAAATCCATTCCAAAGCAAAGTATTCATATCTATGCCATAATTCCCTTTTTACCTTTAAAAAGATTGCTTGTGGTTATTAACCAGTTATTACCAAGCCCATTTAAATGAAAACAAACATTATAAACAATATTTGGGAATCTGGGCGTCGTTCTTTCCAAACTACTTCCTGCTGATAGGGGGCGCTGTCATGGGGTTCCAAAGAAGACACAGAAATCTTGGCTGTAGTCTGCAAGGCTTTGTCTCAACTGCTTTGAATGTTGGATCACCTGGGGAGTTGTTTCAGGGGGTCTGGCTTGATCAAACCACATAAGTCTGGAAAGAATCCATAGCCTTCCATTTTCTGTGGAAACAAAAATAGAAATCCTTTTCCCCAGTAACTTGTCCTTAGGCTCAAATTTTGGAGTCAAAGCATTTTTAAAATATATAAATTGAATTAATCTAGCAGCATTTCTTTTATTAGTAGTTGTTTTCTCAGCAATCAAATAATTTAAAGACAACAGAAGCACGTATAGTATCCAAAATTTCTCTGTGTTTTCCATCTTTACGTGGCTTTTTTATTATTCTATTTCTTCTACTTCTATTTTTACATATTTTGAGACAGGGTTTCTCTGTGTAACTTTTATCTGTCCTGGAATTCACTGCATACCAGGTTTACTTTGAAATCACAGAGATCTGCTTGCCTCTGTCTGCCGAGTGGTGGGATTAATGGCGTGCCCCATTATACCCATTCATTCTACTTTCTTTTTTCTTTTTTAAACCATTGTATCCCCTTTCTTTTTCTCTCCCAAGCCAGCGTATTTTTTAAAACACAGTGTAAACCTTCATTGCAGCTCTTGTACACACCAATGAATTGTTAGCAGAGCTCTTTAAAAGCAAGGCGGTTTTTGCCGCTTATGCTAATTTTGGAAACCTCCCTTAAAGGAGCCGCGCAAATCTCTGTCTACAACAAAACAAATCCAACGGAGAAAATGCTGCTACTAAGAAGTCTTGCTAGTCTCTGTTTCTTTGTTTCTAAAACATTTCTTAAGCTCTTACTAGTTTTAAGTGAAAGTTCTTATAGCCACGTTGGGCGCCATTTGTAGCATGTAAGTTTCCGCCAGCCCGCCAGTCTGGGCCCACAGCCGTGCCAGCCCCAAGTAACACTCAGAGACTCTGTATTTGATACAATCCTGTTGGCCAGTTACCATTATTGTTTATGGGCTAGCTCTGTCTTAATTATTAACCCATTTCTACTTATCTAAGTATTTCCACGTGGTCGTCTTATGGGGAGCCGCGCGGCAGGCGTGCTGCGTCTTCCCTGGGCTACATCTGGACTCCACCTACTACTTCCTCTTCCTCCTCCTAGTCTCCTAGCCCCACCTATCTAGTTTTCTATTGGCCACAGGGCTTTATTAACAGTATGAGAAACATATATACAGAATAACATCTCCCATCAGGTGGTGGTGGTGGTAGTACCTCACTAAGCTTTCCACTGCTGGGCATAAGAGCAAACAGAAGTGACCTGCTCACATCCCTGCTGGTTATTGTCAGTCAGGATGAGGCTGCAGGCGTCTGGCTCTTGGTCCTGTGATGGATGCACTCTATCAAGACAACAGTGGAGTCTCCTCTCTTCAAATGTGTGATGTCTTGCATCTAGATGAGGTTGTGTGGGATGTGAGTGGGGAGTAGGAAGCATAAAAGAGAATGTCTGGGGTGGGGGCATTCCCTGTCCAGTGGCTCAGGGCTGTAATCTCCGGTTTGCAAAGTGCCCTGGACAGGAGCCTTCGCGCCTCTGGAGAACTTGCTGGAAGCTTCCTTCAGAACTGTGGGTTCAGAGGCCACAGGACAGTGGGGAGCAGCCTGTTGCACAGACCCCGGACATCCTGATGCTCGCTTACATCTGAGAGCTGCTGATGAAGGGGAAGGAGGAAAGGACTCACTATGGGCTGAGGCTGTGCTGACCAGCGGGACTTGAGCTGTGGCGTAGGACTTTCCCAGGCCTGACTGATAGGGATACAACCCCTCACCGAGATGATACTGTAAGAGAATGACTCACACGCTTAGCCAGGCAGTCACCCTGGGGACGTGTGGTGTCTCTGCTCCTTAAGGATGGGGCAGTGCTGCTGCTGATCTCTCCTGTGCTCTGTAGACGATGCTGTTCTCCTGTCATCTCTTAATGCAGCCCTTCTGAAGGTCATGTGTGTCCTTAACGTTTTCCCATGGTCACATGTGTCCTTCATGTTTGCCCAAAGTCACGTGTCCTTCACGTTCTCCCAAGGTCACATGTGTCTTTCATGTTCTCCCAAGGTCACGTGTGTCCTTCATGTTCCCCCAAGGTCACATGTGGCCTTCATGTTCCCCCAAGGTCACGTGTGTCCTTCATGTTCTACCATGGTCACATGTGGCCTTCATGTTCCCCCAAGGTCACGTGTGTCCTTCATGTTCCCCCATGGTCACGTGTGTCCTTCATGTTCCCCCAAGGTCACGTGTGTCCTTCATGTTCCCCCAAGGTCATGTGTGGCCTTCATGTTCTCCTGAGGACCTCTTAGAAAGATCCCTGCCTGACACGTATGAAGGGTGGAGCTGAGGGAGTCACCAAGAAGGTTGTGCAGTGGGACCCGGTCAGCTTCTATGGCTGGGTCCCGAAGCCACAGAAGGACTGACCCTGTGTGTGGAGGGGGTGGCCTTACAAACAGGTGCTGGCTATAATGTGAGTGGGGCTGGCAAATGGAGATTAATGAGAACCGTAACCACAGCGTTACATAACCAGAAAGCTCAGGTGCCTTCTTCTGTCTTACACACCATGACTGGTAGGTATAGCAAGTCTTACAAACTATTCTTAAAAAGCAAATCAAGCTGGCATTCTATCTGCTGCTTTATAAGTACAATTCCAGCATTAAATATGAAAACCGAGGAAATGGAGTGTCCAGCAAGTCATACATTATTGGATTCTGTCTTCACAACTTCTCTGAGGAATGGGCCTTTCCCGTGCCTGCCCAACAGAAAGGGGGCTGAGACGCAGCCAAGTCAGGCAACATACCATTTTTCCACTGAAAGGTCAAGCAGTGAGTATTTTAGACTCTGAGGTCCATATCGTCTCTTACAATAACTGACTTCTGACTTAGAGGCAAATGCAGCCCCGATCATATGCAAATGACAGGGTGTGGCAGGGCATGGCTGCTTTCTAGGCAACTGTCACATGTGCAAACTGAGCTTCCTAAGTTTTTTAGGTTATGAAATAATTTAAATTTTTTTCAAATATTTTTAACTATAAAGAAACATACTCAGCTAGTGGGTTATACAAAGCAGGTAGGAAGCCAGGTCTGGCCTTGGATCACAGGTTGTTGGCCCCTGGCTTAGGGTGACCTGTGTTGCTCTGCACATCATGGGGCAGGGAGGATGATGACATGGGGATGGGGATGACCGCTCAACACAGGGATGGGGCAACAGACATGAAAAGGACCTTCAGCTTGCTTACCTCTAGTGTCACCCGCCGCCCGCCTTAATGGAAAAGTGTGTCAATTTCTCAGAAAAGCCCAGTTTATTTCCTCTAAGCGTTTTCCTCCTTAGCTAGATGTTAATTATACTTTGGTGAGTTTTGGCTTTTGAACTGATAGCTAGAAAATGCAAGGTCTGTGTTGTTTTCAAATAAAACAAACAAAAACCCCGCGTACAACGTAGAAATAAATCAAGAAAGCCTTCACCTTCTCACATCTGTTGCTCTGTGGCCATCTTCTCAGGACCCAGGACCTCAGGATCTCATGAACTCCCTGGGAGTTGCTGTGAGAAGGCAGCAGATACATTCATTTTAATTCACACTTGCTTTTTCAAGTCAGAGAACTCCCCACATGTCATTTCAATGTATAATATTCCCTGAGATCTATGCCAGAAATATGCCTATTTATTTATCCATTTCCCATTGCTGCACCTGAGTTCCTTCCTGATTTTTGTTATTACTAAAAAGCAGTTGCTAGAATATTCTGAGATTAAATCTACCGTACTTGTGCACATACTTCTGAGGGCTACATTCCTAGAAGTGTAGCCACGGCATCAAAGAAACATGCAATTGAGCTCATTTTTATCTTTTTTTTCATTATTTACATATTTTTTTCTTGTATATTTTACATTAACTTCCAAACAAGTAATTTGCCTCAATGGAGAAGGCGTGCAAGGAGCAGCATGTTGGTGGGGACGCTGGGGTCTTCCTGTCTCCTGCGCTGTTTCCCGCCGTGTATCGTTTCTTGTTTGCAGAGTTTCAGGTCGCATTCATCTTTACAGGAACTCCTGCATAGCTGTCACCAGCGACATGATGACTTTACAGGTGCTCCTGTACCGTTGTCGCCAGTGACGCTATGGTTTGAGGCTTCAGAATTCATCATGATCTTTGACATCTATTTAAAGAACAACCACCTTTTCTAAAGGCAAAAAGGAAGAAGTGTATGGTCCACTTGCCTGGCCAGAGTTCTCCGGTGCAGGAGCAGCAGTGGCTTTTGAAACAGGTAGTTAATCCCTCCGAGTGCTTCACAAGGTCTGCAAGAGGGTTGCAGTGGCTTAGGCAGGGGATGGCTTCTGCTACCCGTGCCTGCACTAAGCCCTCTGTATGAATCATCTTTGAATTTACAAAATGGCCATGCAAGAGTAGAACTCTTCTCATCCCCAGAATGGAAGGGTCAGAGGCCCAGGCCACACAGCAAAGAAACAGCAGAGACAGACTCTGAACTCAGGGCTGAATGTAAAATGCCCGTTCTTGATCACCAAAGATCTTGTCATTCATTACGGGTCATCTCAAAACTGTACAAGTCTTCCTCAGCTCACGACACAGGCCAATGGGTGGGTC
This sequence comes from Cricetiscus sungorus, assembly GCA_030556225.1. NCBI lineage: Eukaryota > Metazoa > Chordata > Mammalia > Rodentia > Cricetidae > Cricetiscus > Cricetiscus sungorus. Next base: position 24,695,646 of record JANBXA010000190.1, on the reverse strand, counting down.
ATGGTGAGGGAACCCAGAGCAGTGAGACTTGCCCCGACCTTGTTTCTCCGGTAGTTTTAAAGAGTCTTCTTGTAGACTGTGAGTTTCAAGGGCGAGAGAGTGGTCACTCACACTCCTGAGCCTCCCTCAGAAAGACAGAGAACAGGCATGAGCTGAGTTAATGAATGAACTTGACAAACACACGTAGAGTAATGGGAGGAGACGGTGGGGAATAAATAAAGATTAAAGTGTGACGAATCTTGAAAGTCGAGGAAGGAACAGGCTATAAACTCTGTCTAGTCATGAGATGGGAAAACGGTAAATTTTATTTTTAATACATGAGAACTGTGTGGCAATTAATCTTTGACCTCCCAGTCATAGGTGTAAAAATAGCCCGGACAGGGCTCCTTTGGCCTAGTAAAGTAGCCACCGTGTTTTCAAGTGCTGGTGGACTCAGCCTCTGGTGTTAGGTCTCTGGACAGGGAGAGGTCTGCGTGTACACATCTGTTCTCTGGCCGCTTGAGCATGAGTGAGCCAAAGAGCAGTTGAAACAAGATGCGCGTGTACACATCTGTTCTCTGGCCGCTTGAGCATGAGTGAGCCAAAGAGCAGTTGAAACAAGATGCGTGTGTACACATCTGTTCTCTGGCCGCTTGAGCATGAGTGAGCCAAAGAGCAGTTGAAACAAGATGCTCAGTCTCATCAATTCTACTGTGGCCTCTCAACCAAAGGGGAGCCTGAATTCCTGCTTCCGTCACCAATCTGCACAGGAGCTGAACCAGTAAGGAGTTCCTCCAGGTCTAAGGGTGAGACGTGAGCAGATGGATGCCAGATCCTGACCTGCAGACCCCTTTATGACTACTTCAGTTACTGTGTCCTCACAGATCCCATCTTATTGTTGGCTGTGCCTCTTCTTTAACTTGGTCAACACTTTTTGCATTAGTCAGGGTACTCTAGAGGAGCGAGCTAATAGAATGAACACACACACACACACACACACACACACACACACACACACACACATAAAAGAGCATTTATTAGACTGCCTTATAGGGTATGGTACAGGTACTCCAACAATGGCTGTCTGATGATGGAAAGGCAGAGAATGTTGTAGCTCTTCAGTCCATCAGGCTGGATGTCTTTGGATTCCTACTCTGGTCCTGGAGTACTGGAGGATTCTTGGAGAGCTGCTGGTCTTCAGTCTGCACTGGAATTGTGAGGAAGTTGGCTTTAATGCTGACCACAGCAATAGGATAGATGAACTTGCCAGCAAGAGTAAGCACAGACAGGGAAAAAGCAGAGTTTCCTTTTCTGCATCATTTTATGTGAGCTACTTCTAAAGGGTGTGGTCCAGCCTTAGAATGGCTCCTCCTGCTTCAATAATCTGGTGGGGAAAGTCCTTCCCAGAGCTGCCCAGCAGGCTGGGTTTTAGATGGCTCTAGACATAGTCAAGCTGACAACTAAGATTACCTGTAACATCCCTCAGTTGATGAGGCACTTTCATAGGTTATCTGTTGAGTGAGCTTAACTTTAGATGCCCTCCTACTGAAGGGTCATGGTCCTCCAACCATGGCGCGTTAAAGGCAAAGATGAGAGCTTGATGTGATGCCGAGCCTTAGCTCCACTCAAGGATTGGGTCCAGTGCACCTCTGAGATCTGTGATCCAAAGACCTGGCCCAAGGATTGGTGTAGCATGATTCCCATAACTGTGGCTGATGACAGAAATCTACTTGGCTGCTGTAGGCTCTCCTTGGGTTACTCCTTCCTTCGTATGCCCCATGTTACGTCAGAGAAGGCTGCATGGACAATTCCAGGCAGACTATGTTGTCAGAGTGTGGGCTAGGATGGTGGGTGGGAACGGTTGTGATAGCAGACACCGAGTGTGAAGATCCCCCTAAGGTGCACTATCCTCCCAGAGTCTTTAAGGACTGACAGAGTTTAAAGTTTGGTTGCCACAAAGTAAAAGACAAGAGTTGGAGATCTGTGGAGTTGAAAGTCAAGGACCTGAAAGCGTAAGAGAACTCAAAGAATGGGTACTGTTTGGTTTGGAGGGAATCCTGCAGCAATCAGACTGACTCATATGTTGTAGGGACCTTCATCACCATGAGGAGAGTTAGAAGAGCAGACATCAGGCATCTGCTGGTCTCAGAGTATCTCTGAAAACAATCCTGCAACCCCACTTTGTGGATGATGCAATGAAATCCACAGGTAAATATAAGGTCAGTAAGGTTACCTGGTGATTATATGGACAGTGCAAACTCAAATATCGATCAGTTTCGTGTTAGGACCTGAACTGTGGCCATTTCTGCTCTTTCAACAACTAGAATTCGCTATGGTGGTAGACTGCTTGCCTGGAGGAAGGTGAAGGCATTCCATGGCCAATTGTTCGAGTAGGAGGAACACATGAAGCAGGGAAATCACTCTTCGTCTGTTTAATAGGTGTTGGTAGTTCCAGCGCTAGTGCTAAGAGAAGCGAGACCCTTGTTAATCATTGGTGGGCAGCATCTGTCTGTAGTAGAGGCTGCTGTGAGCCCCTGCTGTGCTGTGGTTCTTCAAGGGCAGGCAGTCCACACACAATTCCCCAGCCGAGCCTAGACCTCATTCCTAAAGGGAACCTCTAGACAGCCGGGCTCCTTACTTAGCTGCAAGTGTAAGGAATGTCTTCTATGAGATAATTCAGAAACTCAGGGTTGGGCTGTGTCACATTCTGCTTTGGGTTGCTTTATAGCTAGGTAATTGGTGAGAAAAAGAGCATGGCTTTGGTCATTCTGGAGACCCAGGGTGGGCAGACATAACTGGTAAGGGTCTAATGCTGCCTCATGGTAGGCAGCTCCTGGGAAGAGGAACGGGAACGAACGGCATGAACGGGTGAACCATTCCCATAAAGAAACCAGAAACCCATTTCTGGGGACTTCTCTACCACATGTTTACAAGGACGGTGCCGTGTGGGGGAATTCAGCCCAGGCCATGTTCTAACCCTGGCCCATTGTCTGACCACAGCTCCTGTGAGGCTGTTAATGTCCCTGAAGTTCTGATTCCAGAAGCCAAGGGGGAATCACTGTCCCACATTCTGGGACCCTGTCACCTAGGACTTGGTGATTCCCCATCCCCGCAAAGTTGCAATGCTTACATAGCCTTCAAGTTTCCTGTCACTTATAGGGAGCAATATTAAATGTTTAATTATTTCCCTCATCTACATATGTCCTTAACTATTGATTAGAACAAACAATTGGTATAATAATCATTATATGTATAATTATTTCTTATAAATGTTATACGAGGCCTGGGAATGGCCCTGTAAAGCTACAGATGGTAATGGAAAGACACACTCATGTCTGAGCCTTTTCCATTTCTGAAACCAATTATTTTTTTTAAATTGCTTCCCAGATTGGCTATTAAGTTGAAAAGATCATTGATTTTTTTTCAATGCTGGCATCAAGGAGAATTCTCAGTGAAGCAGGATGTGTTTATTATTAATTGTGTTAGCTTTTACCTGGAGGCTGAACACCAGCCATGTTTATTTCTGCTCCTAGTGGGACCAGGGGTCATGTTCGCTAATTCCTCCTCAGCCTTACGGGAAACCAGTGTGTGGTGGCAAAACAGATTGTCCTTTTATTGGAATCTGTAGAGGAACTGTTTGAGCTGCTAAGCCAAGAGTGGTACCTTTGAGTGTTGTAACCCCCTCCCGGGTACTGTGGTGTTCACCTTTAATCTCAACATTCAGGGACAATGGCAGGGTTACAATGACCAGGTCAGGCAAGGTAACGTGGTGAGACCCTGCCTCAAAATGCAAACACAAAAATCAAACATTTTTCTTAACCATTTCTACAAACTATTTCCACTTCTAAGTAGGAAGAAACTGTACCATGAACATTGGTAATTTATAAAACAAAAACAAACCCCTGACCCAAACAAAAGAAGAGTAGTGACAGAAGTCTGTGTAAAAGTCTTGCTTGCACACTCTGGCGTGTAGGACTGATCTTTAGTGTCCAAATGGAGGGCACCAGGGCAAGGTGACACTGCTGTGGCAGCGAGATACTGGGGGAGGAATAGTGGGAGGCTGCTCAGATAGCAGCAGTGCTAGAGCCTTCCCCAGAGATGTGCAGCTGCCGACGGAGGTCCCAGAGCCCAGGTCCTTCCCCAGAGGGAAGAGCTAAGCCTAGGCTGTGGCGGTCAGGTATGATTCTGTCTTCAGGCAGGATGCCCCTACCTGGGCCCGCAGACTCAGCTTTCTTCCCCACTCACTCCTAAGGAACATTTAGGATCCCCCTCTAGTTTACGTTTGCCATAACTATAAACCAGGGTTTCAGATGCCCTGGAAATTTGTTTTCAGCACTCGGGAGGCAGAGGCAAGTAGATCTCTGTGAGTTCGAGGCCATCCTGGTCTACTGAGCGAGTTCTAGGACATCCTCCAAAGCTACAGAGAAAACCTGTTTCAAAAAACCAAAATACATAGTAAGTAAGTAAATTAATAAATAAATAGGCCTTCAAATTTGGACTTTATTTTTCCCCCTGGAAGCTTTCACTTTGCAAGCCACAGAATGGAAGGAACAGGCTTTCAGGGACCTCAGGACAGTGTGAGGTTTCCAGAACCATCTCTCCAGGCCCCACATGTCCAAGAGTAGGGGTTTGTCTTTGTGGATATTGTTGTTGTTTTGCAGCTGCTATGGCCTAAGAAACACAAACACGAGATTGAGCGCCCACGTGGAGTTTATTGAGAGAGGGGAGAGGAAAGAGGGGGTAGCTGGTGGCCAACCGAAAGCGGGGAGAGAGAGAGTGGGGTGTGGGGCGCTTGCTTTTAAGGGGGCTTGCGCATGCGTATCCCAGTCTCTGCGGCCAGGTAGCTTGGGTAGGGGGGCTGCGTAACCCAGTCTCCGCCCAGCCAGGTAAGGTCTGACGTAGTGATTACACGTCCCGCCCATCAGAGGCGGGGCCCACAGACTGCCGAGGCTCAACATTCCCACCTCTTATTACTATTAAAAAGGTGGGGGTTGGGCATGGCCCAACAGGGTGAGACTGCAGGTTTCTAACATTCCCACCTCTTGTTGTTATTAAAAATGGGGGTTGGGCGTGGCAGGTCAGGGAATAAGGGCGTTGAGTTCTCAAAAGACTGCTTCCTGCTGACTTGGGGCGTTGATCATCCTTTGGGGAATCTGAGAAAGCTGGGGTGCTGCCACGTCCTGGTAGCTGGTTGTTTCATCGCAGTCCTGACTGTATGGAACTCTGGTGTCTCTCTGAGACCTGGCAAGATGTTAGCAGAGCAGAGGACAAGGTTAGGTTTTTCTTAAGAAATGTAAGGTGGGGGAGGAGTTCCCAAGGGGGTCCCAGGACAAGGGAGGGGAGTCCCGGGGCCAGGAAGAAGTTGCGTAATATTTATTTGGAGTGAATCTGACCTGTTTGAATGGATCCATTTCAGCTCCCTGGAACCTAAAGAATCCTTTGAGTTTGTGAAAACATAAATGTTAAGACACATTAGCAACATGTTAGAGATGTTACCTTCACTTAGGAGTTACAAGTGTTTGATGATTTGTGTCTCTAGATCCGTGGCTGTCATTCCTGTAACAATAACTAATTGGTTAGATTAAAAGTTTAGGTCAGCCTGCGGGCAGGAAGAAAACATGAAGCTTCCAGTCCGGCGGGGTGAGGTTACAGGAATGAATCCTTAATCTTCTAGAATAGGAGACAGTGTGGTTGATCTCGGTGTCCTCCGGAGCTTAAGGGAGCAGGGTCCTGTCGTAGTTGCTGTATATGAAGGATTAGTTTTGGGTGAGGAAGTAAAGGGTTTGAGATGGGATAAATGAATCCAGTAGGAAAGGCCCTCAAGCTTAGCAGCTGTTGGAGTGACAAGGATTACCTTGAAGGGGCCCTGCCATTTAGGGGGAAGGGGTGAGGAGCATTGGTCTGGGGGAGAGAGAAGAACCTGGTCCCCGATGTTAATTGGGGATGTGCAGAAATTGGCGCAAGGTCGAGGCAGGGAGTGGTCAGTAAAGTTCCATAGGAGGGAACGGAGATGATGAAGTAAGGGTGTAAGCAGGTGGTCAGGGAGAGGTGACAGTTCAGGTGAGAGACCAGGTGTTAGAAATGGCCTCCCATACATAAGTTCAAAGGGTGAGATGAGAAGGGGTCGTTTGGGGAGGGCCCTAAGCCTGAATAGAGCCAGAGGCAAAAGTTTTACCCAGTCAAGGTGAAGTTCCTGTGACATTTTAACAAGAACATTTTTTAAAGAACGATTAGTACGCTCTATCTTCCCTGAAGACTGGGGGTGATAGGGGATATGGAAATGCCAAGGGATGTTTAGAGCTTTAGATAAGATTTGCGAAATCTGAGAGGTGAACTCAGGACCATTGTCTGACTGAAGAGAAGCTGGGATTCCAAACCGTGGAATTATTTCCCTGAGAAGGGTGTCAGAAACTGTCTGAGCTCTCTTGTTAGTAGTTGGAAAAGCTTCCACCCACCCTGAGAAAGTGTCAACCAATACCAGGAGATATTTGACCCGTCTGACTGTAGGCATGTGGGTAAAGTCCAGTTGCCAGTCAGTCCCTGGGAGAGAGCCCCTGGCCTGGTGGGTAGGAAAAGGGAAGCTACGATACCTAGAGTTAGGATCTGACATCTGACAGATCTTACAAGAGGCAGTGATAGTTTTTAAGAACTCCAGGTCCTCAGGAGTGGGCTGGAGGTGAGCCTTGACAAAATGAGAAAGAGCCTTGCTGTTAGGATGAAAGAGCTGGTGTAAATAGGACAGAATCTGTTGAGTATTAGGAGGTGGCTATGAGGATGTGGGTAGTAGTGTCAGGACTCCCTGTGGTGGGTGTGGTGAGTGTGGGCTTCTGAGGGCTGCAGCTTTAGCTGCTTCATCAGCCCGGTTGTTTCCCTTAGAGATAATGGAGCTGTCAGTCTGATGAGACCGGCAGTGAATAATCCCTATAGCTTTGGGGAGGTGAGAGGCCTTTAGCATGGCCATAATATAGCCTGAGTTAGTTATGGATCCTCCTTTAGTGGTAAGCAGTCCCCGCTCTTTCCAGATAGCAGCATGGGACAGGAGGATGTGAAAGGCATATTTGGAGTCTGTATAGACATTTAGGGTCTGTCCCTGTGCTAATTGAAAGGCACGGGTGAGGGCTATTAATTCAGCCTGTTGGTTAGTAGTATGGGCAGGGAGTGCCTGTGCCTCTATCACCTTAGTATCTGACACTATGCCATAGCCTGCTCTACGGGTCCCCTTATGTAAAAAGGAGCTGCCATCTGTATACCAGGTATAGGTGGCCTGAGGTAGTGTGCCCTCCTGGATGTGTGCAGGATGGGGCAATAGTTCCTCTAAAGTTTCAATGCAAGAATGAGATGGGGAATAGTTAGTATTAGGTTGAGGTAGGAGATTTGAGATATTAAGGGGTGGGCAGGATTGAAAAGTAAGTGTGGCATCTTCTATTAGTGCCACCTGGAGGGAAAGAACTCTAGAAGGAGGTAGGGTTTGTAAGCCTTTATAAGTTAAGAGATGAGACAGGTTATGGTGGGAGAAGACAGTGATGGGTGACCCAAAGGTTAGTTTTTTTGACTCACGAATGAGGAGCTCAGCAGCTGCTAAAGCACGTATGCAGGGTGCCCATCCTTGGGCAGTTAAGTCTAGTTTCTTTGACAAATATGCTACAGGTGCAAAGGAAGGTCCCAGCTGGTGGCCTAGAACTCCAAGCGCGTATCCTTCCTTTTCTGTTATATATAGAGAGAAAGGACGAGTTAGGTCTGGCAGGTGAAGAGCTGGGGCCTGGAGAAGAGCCTGTTTGAGTTTTTGGAAGGACTTAGTAACAGGATTAAGGAGAGGTTCGTGAGGGGGAGCCAAGGGCTGCCTCATATAGGGGGCGAGCAAGGAGAGAGTAAGAGGGGATCCAGGAGCGTAAGAAGCCAGCTATTCCTAAAAAAGACAAAATTTCCTCTTTAGTAGAAGGAACTGTAAGAGATTGGATTAGATTTTTTCTGTCTAGGGTAATAGCTTTATGAGTTGGGGGTTATAGTTAGTCCCAAGTAGGTGACCTGCGAAGTAGACAGCTGGACCTTGGAAGGTGAGACTCTATAACCCCTGTTGGACAGGAAATTTAGAAGAGCAGAGGTGTTAGTCTGGCTGACTTCTAGGGATGGGCTGCACAGTAGAATATCATCTACATACTGTATGAGTTTAGATTTGGGGAGAGACAGAGAAAGCAGGTCAGAGGCCAGAGCTTGGCCAAATAGGTGTGGGCTGTCCCGGAATCCCTGAGGCAGGACAGTCCAGGTGAGCTGTGTGGAGACATGGGTATCAGGGTCAATCCAGGTGAAAGCAAAGATATTTTGAGACTTAGTATCAAGGGGGATAGAGAAAAAGGCATCTTTGAGATCCAAAACTGAGAAATGAGAAGTCCCTGAGGGGATAGTAGAAAGAAGTGTGTAAGGGTTAGGTACTACAGGATGGAGGGGGACCACTGCAGAGTTAATGAGTCGGAGGTCCTGAACCAAGCGATAGGTCCCATTAGGTTTTTTAACTGCTAGTATAGGGGTGTTGAAGGGAGAGGATGTAGGGCGGAGTAACTTTTTTCTTAAGAGGTCAGAGATGATAGGCTTAAGTCCCCTAAGGCTCTGGAGTGGGAGTGGGTACTGGATTTGAGTGATGTACCTCAAGGGGTTCTGCAGCTGAATGACAACGGGGGAATGTCTAGCCACAGAAGGGTTTTTGGTGTCCCAGACTTGGGGGTCCACCTCAGAGGCTGGCAAAGGGAGTGGCGTATTAGAACCAGTAGGATGAGTGGCTAGGAGAAGGAGAAGAGGAGCCGCTGACGAGTGTGGGGTTAGGCGAATGGGGGGAGCAAAAGAAATAGAAGCTCCTACCTTGGCTAAAAGATCCCTTCCCAGTAGGGGCACAGGACAAGTAGCTATAACTAGAAATGAATGAGTGAGGGGAATTCCCCTAAAAATACAACTGAGTGGTGGGGTTTGATGAGGTAGATAAGGCTGTCCCCCTACCCCGACAATAGGGAGACAAGAAGGAGAAGTGGGTCCCCAAAACTCCCTCAGAACCGAGTACGTGGCACCAGTGTCCAAAAGGAAGGAGATGGATCGCCCTGATACTTTAATTTCCACCTGGGGCTCCCTGTTAGAGATGACAGTGGTCGGGTCAAGAGAGCCCAGGCCCCTTCACTCATCATCGTCCATGGCCAGGGCCATGAAGTCCGCCAGAGGGCGATCTGGATCTGATGTCCCCCTGCCACGAGGGGCATGGGGGCAGTCTGTTGACCCGTGACCCTCTTCGTGGCATCTTGGACACGGTTTGAGTGGCACGTGGGGATTAGGACAGATTTGGGCCCAATGTCCTTCCTGACCACACTTAAAGCATGGACGCTGTGGTCCTCAAGTCCCAGAGGGGCCCCGGGCAGAGTCCGAGGCCAGTCGGAGGGCCTTGGCCATCATATGGTACTTGTACTTAAGGGCTTTTTCATCTCTCCCATGGTACACCTTAAAGGCCACTTGTAAGGCTTCTGATTGTGGGGTTAGGGGTCCCAACTCCAAGCTTTTAAGTTTAGCCCTAATGTCAGGGTAGCTCTGAGAAAAAAAATGAGTCATAAGGAGTTGCCTGCCCTCTTGCGTCTCAGGGTCTAGGCTAGAATACTGTAAGAAAGCCTGTGTAAGGCGGTCTAGACACTGAGAGGGATTTTCTGTTTTTTCCTGAACTACCTCCAGAATTTTTTGATAGTTTATTGGCTTTAGGGCAGCCTTACGGAGACCAGCCATGAGGCAGGTAGTAAACTGGTCTCTAGCCAGAATTCCTCCCGGAGTATTATAATCCCAATTAGGCCCATTCTCTAGAACAGCTTCTGCCCCAGTAGGGAGAGCAGCCAGAGTGTGATGGACCTCATCTGCATACGCTCTAGCCTGCTCCCATACTCGTCTACGTTCCTCAGGTAGTAGGTTGTTGGTTAAGATCATATATATATCATGAAAAGTGAGACTATAGGACTGAGTGATATATTGAAACTGTTTTATAAAGGCAGTAGGGTTAGAGGTATAGGAACCCAGTCTACTTTGTACCTGAGAAAGTTCTGATAGGGAGAAAGGGACGTGCACTTTAACCAACCCATCCACTCCAGCAACTTCTCGCAAGGGGAGAACTGTAGCTGGTTTGGCATTGGTGGTTTGAGAACATGAGGCGGTCCGAGAGCGGGTAACAGGGGGTGTGAAAGTAGGTGCAAGGGCTGGGCATTTAGATCGACCCAGCGTTGGAGAGGAAGGAATTGAAGAGGAAGGAGAAGCAGAAGAGGTAGTTGAACGTTGAGGACGGAGCGGCAGATGTTCATTAGTGGGGTCTAAGGTAGTGGAGCTTTCTTCAGGTTCAGCTTGCATGGCTAGAAGAACATTAGATGGAGAGGAGGAAGATGAAAGAGAGTGTTTAGCAGAGAGATAGAGAAAAGCTTGAGCATAGGGTAACTCCTTCCATCTACCTGTTCGCTGGCAGTAATTTGAAAGATCCCGTAAAATATCAGGATCTAGAGAGCCGTTACGCGGCCAATTTGAATTGTTTTCTAGGGGATATCTAGGCCACTTTTCAGTACATAGGTAAATAAGTCTGGGTGCCTTAACAAGTGGCATTAAGTGAAAGGGTTTCAAATTTTCTATTAGGCATCCCAGTGGAGTGGTGGGAGGTATTTCCTTGGTCGGTTTATTCCCCATGGGTGGAGTGAGACGTGACCAATCAGTCTTGGAGCTCGTCAGCCCAAGAGTGTGGCCACGCAATAATCAGAGAATGGCAGAGCGTTATTCGAAGCTCGTCAGCTCGAAAACGTTGCCAGAGCCAACAGAGGCCGGAGGACTCAGCAGTCCGAGACAGATGTACCGCCCTGGGCGGCACGTCTTCCACCCTTGAGGAATGTACCCGCCCTAAGGAAAGGGTTGAAGAATAGTTTTTTTTAAAAAAAGGGTACCTTACCTAATTGAAGCCGGTGTGGGATGGTATTTCCAGCGAACGGGTGGATGAAAGTGGGCCTCTGGATCAAAATCAGGGTCCCCAAGTGTCTCTGGCTAGCTGCCCGCCAGCAGGTAGCTGCCGAGTCCTCGGGGAGAGCCCGACCGGGTTTCTGGCACCAATGTTGTTGTTTTGCAGCTGCTATGGCCTAAGAAACACAAACACGAGATTGAGCGCCCACGTGGAGTTTATTGAGAGAGGGGAGAGGAAAGAGGGGGTAGCTGGTGGCCAACCGAAAGCGGGGAGAGAGAGTGGGGTGTGGGGCACTTGCTTTTAAGGGGGCTTGCGCATGCGTATCCCAGTCTCTGCGGCCAGGTAGCTTGGGTAGGGGGGCTGCGTAACCCAGTCTCCGCCCAGCCAGGTAAGGTCTGACGTAGTGATTACACGTCCCGCCCATCAGAGGCGGGGCCCACAGACTGCCGAGGCTCAACAGATATCTCTGCTGTGAGCACACTATCTGGTCCGTGCTCTATGCTTCTGTGTACCAATACCAGGCACAACAGTATCTTTATAGGCAACATGTTACTTTTATGTGTCTGACTTTATTACACACGGAATGAAGCCATCTCTGGCGTTTTGTATACCTGCTGAATTTTTATTAGAGTTCTATCTTTCATCAACAATAACAAAAGCTGCGGTAGCCTTCTCTGGGATGTTTACTGAGATTGGTGCACTGTCAGGACGGAGAGCTGTAACCACCTTATTAGAAATAGTTTTGCCCTCTCTGCTTTTTATCTGTTAGATAATCCTTTAATCCCTGCTCATTGTCCATACATTCTGCCTGTGCTTGCCAGGGCTGTTAACATGAGCCCGCAGAACGGTGTGGCTAGCCTATCAGTTGTGAGTTATTACAGGGTCATTAGTTCTGGTGACTGTGGTGATGAGAGCAGGAGGTCCCTTACCTGAGGCCAGCCGTGCTCGCTCATAATAAGGGATTTAGCAGGCATTTATGCAAGCAGAAAATTGAATCAGCTGTGCCATCAGCACACTGAATTATGACATTTTTTTCCCCTGCAGAATTCCTATAAAAATGTGATCGTAGATTTAGGCAGAGCTATTATTTCTTACGTGGGCTAGTTGAGGGTCTTCTGGTAATGCAGAGAGATAGGAAACTTTCTACATGAATAAATCTTCCATTATCCTAGAGAAGGCAAGACAAATGGTTCTGGTCGGTATCCTCATGTGACTGTGTCCGTCCACATTTAGAAATAGGCCATATTTTAGCGATGTCGGAAAACTGTATCAGTGGTATCTTTGGTCTTTGAAAAATGAGGCTGGAAACACAACAAAATCCAAAGCTCTTGTGCTATAATTAAAGCGTAAAACGCTGTTAGCTGACCTTTGCTATCAGTGCTTCATTGTCATTTTGAGAGGTGTCGAAAACAGTTGTTGCCTAAGTGGGGCAGCTTGAACTCCCAATGTGCTTTCTCCCAGGCTTCACTGTTATGCAAAAGAAAATGTGGGGCTCCCAGGGAAACAGGGCTTAGCTGCACCTGGGTGAGGCCCTTCCTGGCCTTATTTGAAAAACAGTTTCCAAATAGTCAAGCCACTACAGACACTTGTGTTGCTTTTGATGTCTTTAAAATACAGTTTTTAACTAGGCAATAAATAGGTTGTTAGTTCAGAAATGAAAATAAATAAGAAGGCGCCTAGTAAAAAGTCTCTGGAGCCTACTTTTCTCGCTCTGTAACCATTGTTATTAGGTCCTTGCTCTTCCTTCCAGAGGTGATTTAACAATGTCCGCTAATGCCTGCGCCTGTCTGTTCCTCCTTCCACTGAAGACATAAATGATAGCACGTTATGTGCAATGTTCCCTGTCCTACGGTTTTGGTTAGGGATAATAGATCTTTGAGGTATTTCCATATTTATTTATTGAGCTCATCACTGGTTGCTTTTCCTGTATGGTGTTTGAGCCCTGCAGACAGCTGGGTTTACTTCATGGGGCTCTACTGATGGTCATTCATGTGCCCCTCCAGTATTGTAGCAGGCACCAAGACCGCAGCAGCAAATAACCCTGTGTAAATGTCCTCTCGCAAATTAAGTTAGGTTCCCAGACGAGTTACTGGGTCAGAAGATGATGCTGATATTTATAATTTTGATGGCCGCTATCAAATTTCTCCCATTTTATAAAAAAGTCAATGTCCAGATTTCTCTCTCTCTCTCTCTCTCTCTCTCTCTCTCTCTCTCTCTCTCTCTCTCTCTCTCTCTCTCTCATCACACACACACACACACACACACACACACACACACACTTTTTAATGGGTTCTTAAACCTTGTTAATTTATGGAAACTTTATATAGAGAGAGGGTAGCCTGTGAAATATAATTGAAATGAAAAACAAAAAGAAAATTTTCACTGATCGCATTTGTCTTTTGATTTCACAAGATGCATTGTCAGGTAAAATGTCACGTTTATGAGTTCATGTGTATTGACTTTTATGGCTTCTGGCTGTGTTGGCATGATTGTAAAAGCTGCTTCCCACCTCTGGGTTACTAGGGGACGTTTCCATTTCCCGCCATGATCTTTGACACAGCTGGAGTCTACCTTGCTGGATGCTAGAGTCTGAAGCAGGGTTCTTAAGATGTCATCTGTCTGTCCTTCTGTGTGAGTGAGTGTGAGTACACACCCCGCCCACTGAGCAGAGGGAAGGCACTTCTGCAACACAGCGACTCCTCATTTGTATCTGCGTTTATGTTTTTACTTCGTATTCTGATCCATACGTTTGTCTTACAACCGAATGTAGTAATACCGGTTCCATGCTATTTTAAGCGTTGCTCCACCATGTATCACATTCTTAGACAGGGCCATGGGGCCTCATGCTCTCTTGGATTTTTTCTATCATTCACAGTCTTACATACGTATTTGCTTTTATGCACATAAAAGTGAAATTTCATAATCCTCACACTTAAAACAAGGTTTTCATGAGGATCCCATTGAGTTTACAAATTCCCTTGAGAGCTGCTGTCTGGGTGACATTTCATGAACCCATGTTTCCCTGAGCACACAGTAGGCCCTCTAGTTTTGTGCCGGGTTGTGGTGTGTTGTTGGTTGGTTGGCGTTCCTTAGAAAGGTTTGTAAATTTTCTTCTGATAGGTCTCAGAAATGCCTTAGTCACTCGGTTAGTACCTAATTCTCTATGTGCTATGTCAAGTAGAATTATTTCACGAGCCCGTGAGTTATTCACAGGGCATGTCAAAATAGCTACAAATTACATTTGCATCATGCCTATTTCCTGACATGATTTTTACTTATTAGTTGACTCGGTTCTTTGAAACTTTCTGGATGTCTAATCTACTTGGTTTTTCACCAGTCTTAGTAAAATCTGTTAAGTGTTTATACTTTTAAGGATTTTCTTTAATTTATTTGCCTTAATACATTTCTTTAATTCTCTTTAGATACTATGAAATATGAGCAGTTATAATGGAAAAGAGAAACGTTTTTTCTCTACATGGAGGATATTTCAGATAGGAATTTTTTTCCCCCCTACACGAAGACGTTCTCTGTTCTCACTCTCTGGGTGCTCCCAGTCGAGTTTAGCTCTAACACTGGATGGGGTTCAGGTCAGGCCCCACAAGTTAATGGACTTGAACCCACATGGCTGCTTCCATTTCAGATGCCACTGTTAACTCCCAGCATAGCACCTGTGCTTCTAATGACTGGGCTGTCCACTCAAAGACCTCTCTCCTGTTCAGCAGTTTGTCAAAAAGGGTTACAGTATCTGGGGAAAATGTCTTACGTGCTTTACACGCATGTTATAAGAGGCTAGGAGTGAAGATGCATGCATAACTCAGGCTGTGAGGCAGCCTTGAATGTAGAGGTTTCCATCCCTTCTAGCACATAGATGCATTAACCTAGCTGGAAACTCTCTTTGGAGACTCACAAAAGCTCCATTGCAAGAGCACAGTTGAGTAAGTCTTTGGCTGGGGCTGAAAGTTCTAGCTTCTAATCATATACCATGTGGTTGGTTCCTCTGGCAGTCAGGGCATTCTCCCAGTGACCTCATATAACATGAAAAATAAAAGACCCAGAGACAGATATTGGGGTTCAAGCTTCAAGCTGAAGATCAGAAAAGCAGAGCAGCCGGCCACCAGCTCTCGCCTCTACCTCGGGTTGAAAGGGCTGTCCTCTCTTCTGCGTGGCTAGAGAATAACTCTCACATGAGTCCCTTTGCTCCTTTTATATCTCTCAAATCCCGGGATTAAAGGTGTGGGATCCCAAGTGCTGTGATCACCTTTGTGTGAGCTGTTCCTCTTTTAGACTGGATCAATTTGGTGTGTAGCTCAGTGTGGCCTTGAACTCACAGAAATCCCTCTACCTCTGTCTCCTGAGTCCTGGGACTAAAGGTGTGTACCACCATTGCCCAGCTTCTCTAGCTAACAAGTGTGGCTGGCTTTGCATCCCGATACTTCGGGCAACCTTTATTAATCCATAAATAACACGTCCCCGCAACCTCATTAGTATAAACTCAGGAGTGACTGAAAGCGACTTTGGCTCTGTTTCTTTTGCTCTGACCTTGAGGAAAATCCAAGCTTTGGTTAACTCTGTTCCAGGATGTTCCTTGTTACAGTGACTACCATGTCTATTTGAATGTTACAGTAGGTATAATACTAGCTTTGAGGTTGAGATAAATACGTTTTATCATTCCAAGGAAAAATACATTCTGTGTTTCACTGAGTAGCTTTTGTTAATATTATCAGGAATGCCGTAGAACTTTACTCAGTACTTCTTCAGTGGTTTCAGGATGGTTATATGATTTTACAACCATAAAAATATGATCTGGTTTGTAGAATTACTAGTGTAGGGAAATTTTTGTGTTATTGTAGATACTCTACTTGGTAATAATACTTTATTGCAGCCTGGATTCTATGAGCTCCTGCTTTCACTGTGATGCTCAGTAATTAGATTCGTCTTGAGGCTTCCTTTGCATGTAATAATTGTGAGGTTTTTCTCTTAATTCTAATACCTTGCATTTGCTTTTCCTATAAAGGGCAGTTTATTTTTTTAAATAACTCAGACTCAATAAGATTATGCAGAGAGTGTTTGGCATGATAAGTGGTTTTGTGGGCTGTTGTGTATTCATGTTTGTGAGTGCAAACTTAAATTAATAATGAAGATAGGGTTTACCTCCCTTGGGAGTCAACATATGAAAAATAATTTAACATTACTACTAGTAGGAAAAATTATTAGGTAAGCGAATAAGTTGATTTAATCTATGGTAGGTTGTCTTTACATATATTAGCTCATTTTAATCCTCTGCATAACTCTGTGAGTTTTTCAATTACAGAAGAGAAAAAGACTTGGGAAGGTAAGCAGATTCCAAATCCACAGATAGCAAGGCTCGAGGTTGCGCTGAAAACTTACATCTGTTCAATACCACCGTTAATATTTTTGTCATCATGACACCCTTATTATAGATGTGACTTTTTATGGGAGGTCAGAAATAGGAATACTGTTCCCTGAAGCAGTGGCCTCCGAGTGCAGCCCTCAGACCAGCTGTTAAGACATCATCACAGGTCCTGTCCTCAAGCTCTGCCCACATCTACTGCAATGGTGAGAGTGTGTGGGGGGAGGGGTGATACCATATTATTAGCTTGTTGACTCTGAATAAGGGCAAAATCTGACTCAGCCTCCTGAAGCAAAGGCTGATCATTCTGTTGACAGGGAATAGTTTGTTCAAAAGAGGTTTTGTTAAGCCTGCCTCCCGGAGAGGCTTGCAGCTCGTGAGATTTTAAGGGCCTGTGAAATGTTAATAGAGCATCATTTGCTCAGAGCCTCGGTCAGGGCAGAGGTCTTAAACCAACTAATGAGGCTTTGTCATAGGAGTAAAAGTGTTCACAGATGTGCTCAGTGTCTGCATGGCCGCTTTGCATGATGTGCAGGCTCTGCCTTGGATGAGGTGGGGGAAGGAGAGAGAGAGAGAGAGACTGGGAAGGTAAGCCCTGTGCTCTCAGCCGTCTGATGAGTGCATACTAGGAAGAAGGGGACGGTGACGTCATGGTTGCTGCCCACTTGACTTCATCTCTAAACGATGCCACCCTAATGAGAAATAGATAATTGGCTTAACCTGAGGGCTCAGCCCAATTAATGATGTCCCTGCCTTTGCCAGGCGCCTGCGCTTCCCTTCTGGACACTGAACCCATTTAGCTGGCCTCACAGATTTACAAAAGCCAAGCTGCTTATTACTAATTGGGTCAAGTCATTACATGGGGCAGCATGGCTATGAGCTGGAGTGCTCACTGCTGAAGTGGCTTTCCATAATGTCCCTGTCGTACGATAATGTCCTCTTCCTTGGTTGTCATACCCGGAGTAGTCAGATTTGAATGTCACCAGTTTGATGCTGTGACAATTTAGTGACTTTGCCTGTGACCAAAGTTATAATTTGCTGAAACCAGTTCTTAGTTATACTCAGATATCTCATCTAGTTCTAGAAGCTGCCAGGCCTGAGATATGTTGTGCTCACTCTAGGAAGTCTCTGGGATGGGGTGGGGGTGGGGGTGGCAGTGCCTCTGGGGGACGCTAGGGTACATGAGCCCGTTGCTGGGGCTGCCGAGTTAGACTTGCTGTGAGGCACTCACGTGCATCGTGTGTCCCTCAGTTTAGGGCACCCATCATCATGCGCCCTAACCCTCTGCACACTAGAGGGCAACTCAGCCAAGTCCAGGGGACCAGCGAGCAAGGATGTGTGCACAGCCCAGGGCAAGCCTGTGTGGGCCTGCAGCAGAGCTCACGCACCCACGGCTGGACCATGAAAGAAAGTAAGCCACTTTTCCATAATCCCGTCCTCTCGCCTCGGCAAGTCACCCTCTGTGCTGAGCTGGGACACGGTAGTGGGAGACCCTTCTCTTTTTATCCTTTGCTTCATTTTATTTCTCCAAGGGCCCATGTGCAGCAGCTGCTTTTCCTGTCCTGGTTCTTACCACAGCCTCCTTTTCATGCCGAACCATTGTCCTAAAACCTCCTCCTCGGGCCTAGCAGCTCTCCCTGACCGCTCAAGCCACCTCCGCAGGGTGGGCAGAACAATGGTTCTCAACTTTCCTAATGCTATGGCCCTTTAATACAGTTCCTCATGTTGTGGTGGAACCCCCCCCCTATAATTATTTTTGTTGCTACTTCATAACTGTAATTTTTCTACAGTTATGAATCATAATATAAATACCTGTGTTTTCTGCTGACCTTAGATGACCCCGGTGAAAGGGTTGTTCAACCCTCAAAGGGGTCAGTGACCACAGGTTGGAACCACTGGACTAGACTAAGCCCCATTTGGCCCTGAAGTTGGCTCAAGACCGCCTAGCAGACACTCTGAAGTCTAGGGGGAGACATGGGGAGACGTGTGCTCTGAACCTCACAGAAGCCCCACCCCCTGTGCAGCGGTCCATACCCTGACGTCAGAACAGAGCCCTCCCTGTCCTCTGAAGACGGCGCCGGATGGTGGCGGCTTTCATTTACCCAGGGCCCTGTAGCAGTCTTTGTCTGTGGATGTGCATTCCTACACAGACGCTCGTCGTCAGTTTGCAGAGCGGAGCCTTGCTGTCAGCTCCGTTTGTGTGCACACACTCCACTCTTCACACTCACTCACACTCACACTCACCTGCTCCACTCTTCACACTCACTCACACTCACACTCACCTGCTCCACTCTTCACACTCACTCACACTCACACTCACCTGCTCCACTCTTCACACTCACTCACACTCACACTCACACTCACCTGCTCCACTCTTCACACTCACACTCACACTCACACTCACACTCACACATGCCACTTCACACTACACTCACCTGCTCCACTCTTCACACTCACACTCACACTCACCTGCTCCACTCTTCACACTCGGGCACACGCGCCACTTCACACTCACACGCGTGCACAGGATCCACTCTTGCACTCACACTCACACTCACACTCACACGCGCCACTTCACACTCACACGCGCCACTTCACACTCACACACACGTGCTCCACTCTTCACACTCACGTGCTCCACTCTTCACACTCACACGCTCCACTCTTCACACTCATGTGCACAGCTTCATACATGTACTTGCTCCATTAAATACTGCCTAGACCTGGAATTGTCATCTATTTCCCTTACTTACTATGGCACAAATATTGATATTGTATGGATGGTTTCCTTTCTGATCTTTATGTATGTGAGAGAGAAACCAACGCGACACCAATGCTGGGCATTGGCATACAGCCATGTCCCGTTACAACATGTCACAGATGTGTATTTACCTATGTTTTGCCTGTTTGTCTCTTCAAACCTTGACCTCCTGTGGCCACACCTGTCTGGCACACACCCAAACCTCCTGTTGCTGATGTTCCCAGGGAGGAAGCTGAGGACAGCGTCCAGAAGGAAGCTTTAGGGATTTACGGTCTACCTGCTTTTTAAAATTAATGTGTAGTTGTATTTATCTGTTAGAGACATTGTCATGTTTCAACACACGTTATGACTAAGTCCGTATAATTATCATATCCACCACTTCATAGTTAACATTTCTCTGTGGCAAGGATGAAAATCCCCCCTGTTGGCTGCTTTGATCCATCCAGTTCATGATCTGCAATCACCTTTCTCTTCAGCCAATCACCAGAGCCCCTCCCTCTGGGTACTGCTGACCACCATGTCCCCACTGTCCCCTACTGTCATTATTTTACGTGAGCTCTTCTCATTGACTATTAGTGGATAAGAAAAACTGGTTAACTCATACTTACTGACAGCCATACGCAGTCTGTGTTTAAGTGTCCAGGCATGTGTTATGTCTTCTTAAGCGCCATGCTTTCTCTAAAGGTTAGAACGCCATCAAGCAGGGAGAGCAGCTGCCCGTGGCTTCCTCGTCCAGGTGTTTCGGGAACAGCATTGAAAATGCCTTAGACCAGTGGTTCTCAGCTCCCTGATGCTGCAGCCCGTTAGACAGCTCCTCATGTCTTGGTGACCCCCAACCATAAAATTATTTTGTTGCTATTTCATAAATATAATTTTGCTATGGTATTAAATCGTAATATAAATACTTTTGGAGATAGAGGTCTTCCAAAGGGGCCAAGACTGTTGAGAACTGCTGACTTACACTGCATTTCCAGGGGAACCCACACAGGGAAAGTGCTTCGGACCCTTCTGCGAGCCTCTCTCCCGTGAGTAGTAGCTCAGTCCCGGAGTCTGAGCTCAGGGCAGCCCCAGCTAGAAGGGAGGCAGGTATCGGGAGCCCACTCTTCTTGGTGAGCATGCTGTTAGCGTGTTACACCATGTGTTTAGTGAGGCATGCTGCAGCTTGTGGAGAAGACCGTGTGATGCCACGGTCTGCTCAGGTTTGAATCCAGCACTGTCCTACTGTGCGAGGGACATTGGGAGTGGGGCGTGGGTGGTATTTATTGATCATTTTATTTGAATCTAAAGCTATGCCACTGTGTGGAGAGTGTTTGTGGAAGGGGCTTATTTGTTACTTATTGATTATTTCATCTGTCAAAGGCAAGAAACTGGCATTACCATGTTACTACTACGCATATGGATCCCCGCCACTCTCATTTGGCGCCAGTGGGGTTTTCTAGGTTTCTCTATAAAATAGTCACTTTCCCTTCACTACCCTTGTTTTTTTTTTTTTTTTTTTGGAAAGGTAGCTGCCGAGACTGGCACATAAGCAATTTGGAATTCTACTGAAAGAATCTGCTTACCCTAACACGTAAGCACATGTGCAGTATTTGGTAGCTTCTGGTTCAGACAAGGTGGCAAGGTGCTCCCCCCTCCCTGCTGAGTATGGCTGTCTCTCATTTGCTCACACAGGAGGTGGGAGGAGGAGTCTGGGGGGAGAATCCAAATTGAGGCTCCACATCCTGCCCTCACCCTCCAGGCCTGGCTTTCTCTGACCCATGACTTCGTACACAGGAGCCCAGGCGGCCCATCCCTCCTGGGTTCGCTGGTGGCCGTTGGGGGATCCACCCAGGTCCACTAACCCTAGCAGCTGAGGGCAGTGTTGTGCTTGCCCCTGGGCCAGATGGTCTGCCTTTGGTGGGGGATGTCCTTCTGTATGTATGCTTCTCTATTGGTTAATGAATAAGACACTGATTGTCCAGCAGCCAGGCAGTATAGGCGGGGCTACCAGATGAGGAGGATTCTGAGGAGAGGACTCAGAGAGTGAGCCGCCAGAGAATGGGAAGATAAGGCCATGTAGAAATACATAGATTAGTGGTTATGGGTTAATAATGAAGAGAAAGTTAGCCAGTAAGAAGCCTAAGCCATCGGCCCAACAGTTTATAATTAATCTAAGCCTCTGTGGATTCATTTGGGGCTTAGTAGCTGGAGGATCGGACAGAACAGAAACTTGCGGGTCCATGACGGCCAGTGATCACCATTCTACATGTGGTCCAGCCCCTTCTCCCCACGGTCTGGGAATTCCTTTCCCTACCCACAACAACCATCTAGGAGGTTGCTGCCAGAGGGCTTCCCATTCCAGCAAGCACCCAGAATGCCTTCTCAGCCCCGTGGCCACAGACTCTCCTTTCTAGCCAAGTGATGCTGCGTGACCTGGTCTGGAGAAGCATATGACAAAGACGTCCTCTGCTGCTGTTCTTACTCAGTGTAGCCCTGGAAGTCCTGACCTTACAATAGAGCAAGGAAAAGCAATGTAGACGGCCGGAAGGGAGATGCTGAACTGCAGTTGCTTGCAGAAGATGTGATTGTCCGTGAAGAACATCCCAAGGACAAATGCCTGAAAATAAAAAGAAAAGTATCCCCTAAGGCTAGCTGATGAATCCGCTCCACGAGGCCATGGCTTATAAGATCAACACACAAAAATGAGCTGTGTATCTCCAAACTAACAAGGGATATATGGAAAGCAAAACTAACAAAGAAAATTATTATTTACATACACACGTATGTACAAAATATCTCTATGCTAATATCATAAAAGTTGAAAGAAAATCAAACAAAACACGAGCAAATAAAAGACACATACTAATCACAGGCCAGGTAGTTGAACGAAAGCGTCAGCTCTCCCAGAGTAGATTTAAAGAAGCCCTCCCAGTGTAAATCCCAGCATGCAGAAGTAAGGATATTCTATAACTTACATGGGAAGGCACGGGCTCTAGGGTAGATGAGCTGATACAGTGCAGTGGGGGGCATTGCTGTGGGCTGCATATGGCTACATAGTAGTGCAAGTGTGTCCGGCATAAGAAGCAGAAGGAAAAGGTAGTAACCCATAAATAAGTTCAACTCATTTTTACAAAGTTGCAACAGAGGCCTGTGTCCCTTATATATTAGAATGGGAGGGGGAAGGGAGGAAGGGAGAGGGGGAAGGGGAAAAGGAGGTAAGGGGGAGAGGAGAGGGATGCAGGTGTGATATGAACCTCAACTTAAACTCTTTGTATTTTATTTATAAGCTCACTTAAAGTGGATCATAAGTAAGGCCATTTTTTAACATTTCAATTTTTTTTATTTTATGTGTATGAATTTTTGCCTGAATTTATGTGTATGTGCCATGTGTGTGCTTGGTGCCTGTAGAGCCCAGAATAGGGCATTGGCTCCCCTAGAATTGAAACTGCAGAGGTTTGTGATCTGCCATACGGTGCTGGGAATGGAACCTAATGCCTCTGGAAGAACAGCAAATGTTCTTACTCATTGGTTCATTTCTCCTGCTTAAATGAGCAGAAGATACAAGGACCCTCACAAGGGAAGACACACAGACAACAAAGGACTGACATTCAACACTGTTAGCCATTAAGGAAATGCAAGTGAAAATTTGTCAGCAACTTCGCGCCCCGTACCTGACAGAGCATCTGAAATAACCAGCAGTGATAATGGCTGATGCTGACAAAGGTTCTGGTGAAATCTGTGTTACTGGTGGAATTGTTGGAATGCGGGTCTGGTGCACCCCAGTGAGTCCGCTCTAGGACACTTATCCCAGAGACACAAAATCCTGGCTCTTACAAGCCCACACATGCGAATGCCAGCGCCAGGTTTATTTGTAGGAGCTAAACCCTGCAATCTGGTCCTCACTGGGTGAGCTTTGCACTCACACCCTGGAAACAGCACTTGGCCATGAAAACAGAACGCACCATCGATTGGTGCAGTAACCTGAGGGAATTTCCAGGGAATTTTGCTGAGCAAAAAAGACTTGAAAAGGTTATGTACTATAATTCCGTTTATATAACATTTCTAGACACTGAAAGTGTAAAAACAGGAAGGAGGTTAGCTGTCAGGGACTCTGGGTGGCAGGAACAAGGCGCAGGCTCGGCAGAGAGGTGGGTGTGGGTAGAAAAGCGCTCTGCATGGTATTGTGGCTGACACAGAAATCGACACTCACGCTAAATGACAAGGACCTGGACACATGCACAACACACGGTAACTGAATTTGAGGGAACCTGCAGATCGTATAATTGGTGGACTGTCTCAGCATCGGTGTCTGGATTGCAATACTGTGCAATACTGTGCAATACTGTGCAATACGTGGCTGTGGCAAGGTGTTGCTTTGAAGACTGGGTCACAAAGTGCCTGCACTGTTCCTTTTGTTTTTGAGTATTTCTTACAATTGCACACAAATATTATGTGTTCCCAATACTATTTTCAATGAGTAAAATTGTATTATGAAGTAGGATCTGATTTAGCATATTTTGAAGGTTTACTTAGCACTTTTTAAAATGACAGGTTGGGGGCTACAGTGTCAGTCAACTATGAAAAGTGCTTGCTGCTCTTACAGAGGACCCGAGTTCAGTTCCCAGCACTCATGTGACACTTTGTAACCATCTGTAATTCCAGTTCCAGAGGATCTAACTCCTGCTTCTAGCTCCACAGGCACCAGGCCAAAAAGCGGTGCACATGTGTAAGTGCAGACAACATACACACACACAAATAAGTAAATACTTTTAACACGGGAATCTGGCGTGGGAGCACGTATCTGTAATTCTAGAACTTCTGGTATGACGCTCTTCCTATAACTAAACTGCCCCTTGTGCATGTGTGGATGGGTTTGAGATAAGCCTCTTGTTCAAAATTTCAGACATGAGCCCAACGAGCTTCCCGTGTGCCCTCATCATCTGTCAATTGGCTTGTTAGCAGATGTCTGCAGGTGAAGAAAAGTAGGGTGTACTTAGAGATCACACTGTCCAACCCTGTCTTAGATGAGGCCCCCTTTGCTTGGAGTAGAACACTAGGGAGGCTTGGACATGTTTCTACAGAGGCCAGGGTGGGCCTCCAGTTTCTGCTACTCTACAGGAACAAGGATGGTGTCAGTCATACCATCTGAGCTGTCTGTGTGTGTGTGTGTGTGTGTGTGTGTGTGTGTGTGTGTGTGTGTGCATGTGTACAGTGTGTGTGCTCTGTGTGTGTGTGTGTGTGTGTGTGTGTGTGTGTGTGTGTGTGTGTGTGTATGTATGTATGTGAGCTCATCTTGTTATCAGAGAGATTGATGTAATCACGGAGGCCAAATCCTAATGAGCTCATAGATCATGACCAGTCTGTGATGGCAGAGGTATATTTAGACTTAGACTGCACTTAATTTCTCACATTGCTTCCAGGTTAATCCATTATCTTGGTTAAAACTGTAGTGCAGTAATTACAATGAAAATATATTTATACATGTTTTCTCCCCCTCAGCAAAATATATTTAAAGTGTTCTTAGAGGTGATTTTGAAAGTCTTGCCACTTTGTACTGCAACTTTACATCAATGACATCAAACATTATGTCAAAGATGTTTGTCTTGTGGTGGGTAGGGTCTTCCATGAAGGTGTCTCTGTGGCTTATTATATCCGAGGTCTCCCTTGCATGTCCCAGGTTGGCCCTATGCCTTGCATTTAGAGTCTCCTTGATCAATGGTTTTGGCTCAAGCCCTATCAGAGGATATACCATCCATGTGCTGTTTGCAAGTCCCAGACCTTGGTTGGTCCTTCAGGGATGCCCACATAAACGCACGTCAATCAATGAAGAGGAAGAGAGAGAGGGACCAGGCTTTGATTTGCCCATCATGGGCTTGTTCTCAGCTTTGTCAGTAGACTCCATGCTTCTTCTGTACTGACTGTAGATGGGAAAATGCCCAGGTTACAGATATGACGTTCTATCTGTGGGTTGTGAATCTCACAATAAGCTCCATCCAAGGACTAGGATAGAAGGATCCAAAGGAGGTGGGGGGAGTCTTCAAGGCTGGAGTTCGAAACACACATCTGCTACCATTGCCTGTGCTCTGGGGGTGGCGTGCCAGCTGCTTCTCTGTTCCCACGAGCACAGAGATAACAGTTCCTCATCTGTTCTTCAGAGCCAAAGGTCTAACGCAAACCCTGGCCTTCTTCCGAGTCTCCATGTGCAGGTTCCCAGCTGGCTTCCTCATGTCCTGGTGTTGCTGTAGATACAGGCTTATTGCTTTTCCCAGAATGGAAGGTTCGCTTCCAGGTGCCTCTGCATCCCTCTAGCTTCACCCTGAGTTGGTCACAAATGCCAAATTCCCAAGGATTTTTAGTGTCTTTTCCTAATGTTACCAGAGCCAGAAGATCTGCAGAACTGGAGAGCCTTTGACATTGTCTGGCATTTTCTGTCCCCAGGGGAGCTGAGCTGTTACGTCATACCCACAGCTCACAACGTCTTACTTTTCTTTTTCATTCAGCACCACCCCGTTTTCTTCAAAATAAAAACTCACCTTGAACCAGGATGTAAAATAAGTTGAATCAGGATTTCTAAACATCCCCAAGCACGACAGTGGATTTATACAATGTTTCCAGGAGCCTGGGGTGTGGAACAGTCTCCTGATGTGCTGTGTGCTCTGAGCTTCACCCCTCACAGCTGCCCAGAGCTGGTCACTGTGGCCCCTGTTCACCAACCTTGTTAAAACTCGTAATCCAAATCCCACGCCTGGCGGTAGATGAAGGTGGGGGCTTTGAAGAAGGAGGGGAAGCATCGATTGCTCCTTTATTCTTTGCCAATTATTTCTCAAGAGCCTGCCACATTGAATACTTTGCAAGGGCTTCTCTAGATCAGGCGCTTGGCCTCAGAAATATTCCGTAGTCTGAAGGCAAAGAGTAACCTTTGAGAGGTGAACCACGCGGACACTGCTGGGCCCACAGCTGTGGGGTATAAACTGGCATCTGCATCAGCAGGGAAGGCTGCACTCCAGACAGGGCACCCACCAGAGCATGCAAAGATCCTGAGGCTGTGGAGCCTCGAACCCAGGATGGAGATGCCGAGAGAGAGAGAGAGAGAGAGAGAGAGAGAGAGACAGAGAGAGAGAGAGACAGAGAAGAGAGAGAGACAGAGAGACAGAGAGAGAGACAGAGAGAGACAGAGACAGAGAGAGACAGAGAGAGAGACAGAGAGAGAGACAGAGAGAGAGACAGAGAGAGAGACAGAGAGAGAGACAGAGAGAGAGACAGAGAGAGAGACAGAGAGAGAGACAGAGAGAGAGACAGAGAGAGAGACAGAGAGAGAGACAGAGAGAGAGACAGAGAGAGACAGAGAGAGACAGAGACAGAGAGAGACAGAGAGAGAGAGACAGAGAGAGAGAGACAGAGAGAGAGAGACAGAGAGAGAGAGACAGAGAGAGAGACAGAGAGAGAGAGACAGAGAGAGAGAGACAGAGAGAGAGACAGAGAGAGAGAGACAGAGAGAGAGAGACAGAGAGAGAGACAGAGAGAGAGAGACAGAGAGAGAGACAGAGAGAGACACAGAGAGAGAGACAGAAAGAGAGAGAGACAGACAGAGAGAGAGACAGACAGAGAGAGAGACAGACAGAGAGAGAGACAGACAGAGAGAGAGACAGACAGAGAGAGAGACAGACAGAGAGAGAGACAGACAGAGAGAGAGACAGACAGAGAGAGAGACAGACAGAGAGAGAGACGACAGAGAGAGAGACGACAGAGAGAGACGACAGAGAGAGAAGAGGACTTGGAGAAAAGGGAAGCCGTGGGAACAGGGAACTCTGATACTACAGAGCCTATAACTCTCGTTAAAGCATTTGGACTTAATTCCAAAGTGGGGGGGAGGGGTGATGCTCAGCCAGGAGGTGGCCCTCTGTGCTGCTCTCATGGCACTGAAGGTACATGGAAATGACACTTTACTGAGCCTAAATGTGGACACCGTGGCAGCATGACACTCGAGCCCCCCAGGGAAGAAGATGAAGCCACAGTCTGTGTGGTTAAACAGACGAATCTGGTCAGGAGTTGTTTAAATCTGGCAGCATCTGGGTGGTTTTATAAAGAAGCAGTGACACTCCCTTTGGAATTGTCTGCCATCATTTTTCTCTTACACATGAGGAAGATAAAGGCTTTCCAACTTGAGCGAGAATTAGCATGAAATGTGCCCATCCATCTCCCAGAAGAGAATCCCACAAGCCTGTTAACACAGAGATGCGGGTGATAATTGAGAGGGTGACAAGCAGCCCACTGATGGCGATGGCCCTGGGCCAGACACCAGACCTTTGCAGGCTCTAGCTCTTCTCTGCATATCCCTGACAGGATATGCACTGGGCCAGCTAAGTGTTTAGGGTTCAAGGTCATGCTGTAGCAAGGTCATTCTGTAGCATGTGAACGGGTAGGAGAGCCAAAGGAAGGCTGTTTTGAACGCGCCTGCACATTGCAGGAGAGGAGCAGTGCGTGGACATGAGTCAAGGAGGCACTGTGTGATGGCCTAGCACCCTTGCGGATTTTTAACACCTGTTGGTACCTAATAATGATGTAGATGATGGTGACTGACAGCTTTTAGGATGTTCTTGGCACCAGCCGTGTTGTGAAGCATTTTGGTAGCAACATTTCCTATCACCATGGAGAACATTTAACAAATTGGGTCACCACCACTCAGAGCCGGGAGCTGGGACATGACTGTGTCCCCACAGCTACACTGCTGCAGCCCCCTGCCCCTGTCCTGGCTCTACTGAGTGTCTGACTCTTGGACACCGAGTTTGCTGTGTGCACTTGGGCTGGCTCGTTGGCCAGCTTCAGTTTTCAACCAATCACTAAGCACAAGAGGCTTGATATGCAGTGCTTAACCTCCTCTCCAAGAGCAACATGGGTAGCACAAATATGAACCAAGGACATGAAGTGAGCCAGTGAAAGCAGCTACATGACACTTGAAATACACCGCCACGCCTGTGAAACTAGGCAGGGCCCATGCCTCAGAGCAGTGTTGGAGGCCGCCATCCGGAGGCACTGAGTGGGTATAGGGAAAGGTGCCATATTCTTCCTAGGTCCTGTACCATAAGCTGCCTGAGGGACTAGAATCTGAAACTCCCTACATCGCCATGGCATTTCCTCCGTTATTAAAAAGACAATGGTAGCTAACCCAGTGCGTTTTAGAAACGAGGGAACTTGGGCTGAGATTGAGAAAGGCTTCCTGAACAATGTCTGTGAGACTCTCCTATTATCTTAGCTTCTATGTTTCAACATGGTATTTCCAGACCGATTGGTCACACTTTTCCAAGTTTCTCCTTGGAAAAACTGCAGTGGGTGAATGTCTGGGGACTCTAGTATGAGCTGGCCTTTTGATTATATACTAGCTCTTGCTTCTCAGCTAACATGATTCGAAGACTTTTATTTGGCTGCTGCCTCCTTACAGACTCTAACTTTGCGGTCTGTGCCTTGAAAGCATGACAGTTACTCCAAGAAGAAGCGTTGCCCACCTGTGGGAGCTGCATGTGCCACCCTGCCTCTGTGGGCAGCTGTCGCGTTATTTCTGATTTTCAGATTTGTATTGGAACCATAAAGCCACGGTTTACACTCCCTAAGATTTCTCTCTCCCAATTAGCTTGTAGCCAAGTTCCAATAATACATTAAGCCAAGAGATCGTCTTGATAATTTCCCTATAGAAAAGCTGTAGCAAAGCTGCAGGGAGGCTGAACTTAGCCTATGAACAGTGCTGAGCTAGGCTGTTCTTTCTTTCAGACAATCAGCTGCTCCCTTGGAGAATGGCTTTGTTTAGCATCTGTAACAACGCTGGGGCTTTGCTGGGAGCTGGAAACGCCACCATGGTGTTAATAGTCAGGGAAAAGCCACCCCAGGAGTCAACCTCTGCTTCTACCACCCTACAGATGAGACCCAAGGGATCCCAACTTTCTCACCTTCAACTTCTCCATAAACCGTACATTATGAGTCAACACCCATGGTTGGCCACCCTACCACTAGCTTTATCTCACTGTTCAGATGTTCAAGTATCTAAGCGCTGACCCTGCCAGCTAGAAAATAATCCCCATGGCTTGTACAAATCTTTTATGGCTGAGTTATTCCTCAAGTGCCTGGCTCATTTTTTTTCTTATTTCATAAACATGTGTGACCACACAAGAATGGTGGTGTTGAACTCGGGTCTCAGGAAAACAGAGGTGATATTGGAAGTCGTCCATACGTTTGCCCCAGAAAACAGCTCATCAGTCTTGAGTGGACCTTGGAATTAAATAGCCAACTGGGTATTGAATTGTGGAGAAAGGGGACCTCAAAGCACACAGGGAAAAAGCTAGAAGTATATAAGAGATTGTATCTAATTGTTACTGTGTTTAGAGTACTCGGGGAGCTCATCCCTTTAAAGTATATTAATGTGGTGTTTGTCACACATCTTAGGGTTTTCCATTCAACCCTCCAGTGGACACAGACACCAACATGAAAATGGACACGGATCACGAACAGGGCTACCCCGGGCTATAGTGTTTACTGAACTTGTCATCACAGTGACATTCCTCTCATGTGGAAGTCACAGCAGCCGTGACTGGGGAAAGCAGTGGCGGGGTGCTCAGTGAAGACATTGTTGTCCCGTGTATGCTCTGCTCTCCCTCCTTTCCTGCCTCTTTGCATGTCCTTCTTATGTTCTCAACCCCACAGTACTCGTGCTTAATATATTCCTCAGTTTGCTGCTTGTCCGCCGTCTCTATGCAGCAGCACGGTCACCTATGGTGTGACTGCACCTGCAGAGGCCTGGTTCAGTTCCCAGCATCCATACTAGGTGGCCAAAACTGGAGTAACCCCAGCTCCAGGGAGCTCCACCACCCTTCTGGCCTGCACAGTCACTTGCTCATATGTGGAGCACACACACACTCACACACTCACACACTCACACACTCACACACTCACACACTCACACACTCACACACTCACACACTCACACACACTCACACACACCTCACACACACTCACACACACTCACACACACTCACACACTCACACACTCACACACTCACACACACTCACACACACTCACACACACAGACACACACACACACACACACACACCACACACACGCTCTCACACACACACTCTCACACACACACTCACACACACTCACACACCTCACACACACACAGACACACACACTCAGACACACACTCAGACACACACATACTCACACACACTCACACACACACACTCACACACTCACACACACTCACACACACTCACACACTCACACACACACTCACACACAGACACACACACACTCACACACACGCTCTCACACACACACTCCACACACTCACACACACACTCACACACACTCACACACACACACTCACACACACTCACACACACTCACACACACTCACACACACTCACACACACACACTCAGACACACACTCAGAGATACACATACTCACACACACACTCACACACACTCACACACACACTCACACACACACACTCAGACACACACTCAGAGACACACACACTCACACACACTCACACACACTCACACACACTCACACACACTCACACACACTCACACACACTCACACACACACACACACACTCAGACACACACTCAGACACACACACATACTCACACACACACTCACACACACTCACACACACTCACACACACTCACACACAGACACACACAGACACACACACTCACACACACTCTCTCACACACACACACTCACACACACACTCACACACTCACACACACTCACACACACTCACACACACACACTCACACACACGCTCTCACACACACACACTCACACACACACTCACACACACACACTCACACACACACTCACACACGGACATGTACATAACACTTGCTCACATGTGGGACACATGTGCACACACAGACATGTGCATACACGTAAGTAAAACAAACAAAAAGCCTTAAACATATGTGTATACCCTTGAGGGACAGTATTGCCCCTGTGGGAATTTTGCCCTCTCGGCCTTCTGTACCTAGGGAAGGCGCTGTAGAAACTTAACTGATTTATGTTGAGTGGACTTTGTATGCCTACACATGTGTTTTGGCAAGTGTGGGGGGCACACACAGCTGCAGGTATTGTCACTGGTCTACGTTAGCTCCACGGTGTCTGTCAGCATCCGCTATGACCTTCCCGCAGCTTTCCCGTAAGTTCTCAGTAGTGACACCAGGACAAGTGGACACGTGTGAACATAGCTCCTTAGTAAATCTCTGGATTTACTCAGGTCTTTTGTGCAGTGCTCTGTCCCAGCAACGCCTGTAGGTGACGTGATAAAAACCAACAGTTTAAAACACTTGATGAAACAGGAAACCTCATTCTGTCCCATGTGGTAAGAAGAGTCATTAGGACGCCGTCTGACCAGAGTCGCCCACTGCCCATGCTTGGTCCTTCCATCTCAGAGCAGATGCTGCTGCTTCTCTGATACCTCGTGAGGAAAACGGGCATTCCCAGAGAGGCCTACCTCTTAGTCCTCATTGCAGGTAGGCAACTGCCCCATAGAAATACTTCAGATGCTAATTTCTTGGAGAGAGAAGATTGACGTTCACTGCTCACTTCTATACCAACAACTAAAGAAAATATGAATATTCATACCAAGAAAATGAATTTAATTACAGCCTAGGCAAACATCATAATGACTGGTTCTGATCGCTCTGCCTCCATTGCATAGCAAGCTTGTGTTGCAGACTTGGTATCTGTTCTGCCTCTATTATGGGCCGAATGTGTCAAGGCTTTGAGTTTTTTATTTTTTTCTTTGTTGGACAGATTCCTTGAAACAAGATGGAACCATGCCACATATTCTAGTTTATGGCAATTCTTTTAGTCGCATGAGAGAATGTCACATTGAGAGTTTGGCACAGCCAGAACTCTTGCAAGCGTTGGACACTGGCCTGGGCTATAATAACATAATGTTCTGTGTTCTACATGTGTCTTCATCTATCGGATATTTGCTTTAGGATGGACAGAAGTTTAAAAGTTTGTTTTTTAACTATCGTTCTTAAAGATGCCCAAATCAGACATTTAAAGTTTGAACTATCCAAGGCAATGGGCTATTTAGAGGAAGCAGTGTGGCTCCTTTCCAGAAACATCGAACGTTGTCCTTTCTATATTTCCATGTGGATAATTAGGTGTTTGTGCTTCATTTTCTCAAAGCAAAGCCCACTTTTCTTAACAGATCTGTTTTTGTTGGTTGTGTTTCCATGGCTGCTGGTAAAGTCACTTCAGTAGAATAATTATAAAAATGACTTTAAAAATGCGGACTTTAAAGCAAGTGTGTTGATAAAATAGTTGAGCTTGTTCACTGGTATCTGTTTTAAATGCAACTCTTGTCTAACCTAGAACTATCTTAGCCGTCAGGAGGCTGGGAGATTCAGATGGAGCCTGCTGATGTCACCTCCCTGCTCACTCTCTTAGGCACTCCTACAGCACGGAGGCTCCAAAGGCGTGCCCGGATCTGGCAGGTAGGGCAGCACTTGCGTATCAGCTCCAAGTGTGCAGGTAGAGATGAGAAGGGATCTGCTCCTGACCCTGAACCAACCAACATCTGGGTAATTATGGGTAGGCTGCTGTCTTAGCGTTTCTATTGCTGTGAGGAGACACCATGACCACGACAACTCCCATAAAGAAACGTTTAATTGAGGTGGCCCACTTACAGCTCAGAGGTTCAGTCCGTCCTCCTGGCAGAGAACACGGCGGCAGGCAGGCAGGCGCACACGGTGTTGGTGCTGCAGAAGGAGCTGAGAGTCCCATGTCTTGCAGGCAACAGGAAGTGGTCTGAGAGTCACACAGAGCGAAGCTTGAGCAAAAAGAGACCTCAAAGCCCAACCCCACAGTGACACACTTCCTCCAACAAGGCCACAGCTAACAGTGCCGTTCTCTGTGAACTTACAGGGGCCAATTGTATTCAAACTATCACAAACACTGACTTTGAAGTTGACTCATTTTACTCTCTGTTTCTGAAACTTTCTTCCCCAAATCATTGGTTCTTATTGCTATCCGTGAAGAACCACCCTCAAGAGCTGGAGCAGGAGGGAGCCTCCTAGAGGGAGCAAGGGCTTTCTAGATACTCTAGGCTCACTGTCTAGAATGTGTTGCTACAATGGATGAGATGCTGGGCGTGTTCCCTAGGGCTTGAACAGTAGATCAGGAGTCTCTTGTCCTATGTGATGCCATGAAGGTTCAGGATCTGCTGTCTCTTGAAAGGCAACTCTGAATGACAGGTTTAGGGCTTCATACACCTGTCACATCTCTTGGAATAAAGCCACCCCGGATTATCTTCAATAATCTAGGCTAGCAGCTCATTAGGGAGCAGGAACTGAGCTTGCTATGTAGTCATCAAGGGTCTCGTTGTTTAAATGGATGAATGAGTGAAGAATGAATGAATGAGTGAATGAATGAATGAGCAAGTAGGCCGATGGATGAATGAGTAGTAGGGGAATCTGTCAGTAACCCTGGGTTGCAGAATACTGAGCAAAGGCGTTCTGCCAGTTACTGTGTTTGCACATCTGTTTGTCTGGCAATGAGGTAAACTTCCTCAAGAAATCCGACCTGAAATTTTGTTTGGCAGTATTTTGAGCTTCTATTCATTTAGAGAAGAAAAGGCATGATTCTTAATTGGTATAATTTTGCCTTCATGAATTCAGAAATGCAACTCCTGGAATAATGAGTTCCTCTTTTAGAAAGAAACATATTTGCACAAATTCAACCCCTTGGCTCATTAGGCCCATCCTGTAAAGAGATGCATGGCTTTCCCAGGAGCAGGCCCTGCAAGCTTTGGATGTTCTTGCTTTTTCTAGTCCTGTGTCCCCCAATCAGTTTCACCTCATATAACTAAGAGTTAATATGAAATAAAAGGACCTTTGAGACCCCACTGCCGGAATTCTGCTTACTTGCCACTCTGCAAATGACTGTAGCCGAGCGGTTTTTATTGTCTTACCATCGTTATTCCTGCTTACACAAAGATCCCAGTGTGTTTATGTAAATAGGTCATTGGGCAGATTGAGAGGGCACCAATGTGTCTGTCATGACTGGGAGAGAGTCCAGGTGAGGACAGGACAGGCTACCTGGGATGCAGCTGAGGTCACGGCCTGGACTTGTGAGGATGATGGAGTGCTCTGAGAGCCTTCATCTCGGTGTGGGCTGTGTACTGCCTGCTTTGGTTTTGGTCATCTTAGTCCATCTTCTGTGGCTTTAAGAAACTATATGAGGTTGGGTAATTTATAAGGAATAGAGAGACACTTAGCACACAAATTAGATGGCTGGAAAGAGCATGGCATTGACATTTGGCGAGAAGAACACAGTGGTTGTTTGTTTCATTTTTGAGACAGTGTTTCCTCTGAGTATCCCACACATTGAGAACCCTCCTGCCCTGACCTCCCAAACTCTGGGCTTACAGGTCTGTACTGATGTTCTAGGCCGAGAAGAGCAAGTAAGCTAAGTCAGGTTTTCCATTTTCCTTTAAAGCTGCTGATGCCATTCTGGGGACCCCGACCTTATGCTCTCATCCAATCCTAACTACTCTGCAATATAAATCTGGGGGTTACAGTCCCGAGCCACATCAGGACACATGCCAACTTTAAGAGTTCTCTTTCCTGTCTCTGCCCAAGTGTCTGGCAGCTGGATGCTCAGTTGTGTCCTTGGTGGAGCCTGGCATCTGGGGACTCACTCAGTCCCGCCCTCGGTGGAATCTGTGCTTCCCCGTCTGCCTACTCTGAAAGTTCTTGACAACCTGACTTGGTGTGCTTCATGTGTAAGGGCTGGGTCTGGCCTCTGCTTCAAGAGCTGTCTTCTGCTGTGTCTCGGGAGTGCCACTGACGGCTTACCCTTCAGGTGCAGCCGAGACATACAACTCTCCAATCCCCTGCAAAGCCCAAAGAAGCCTTGTTCCTGCAGAAGGAATTAAATGGATGGTGGTATTGTTCTTTTGTTTAATGCACGTGTTTTCTGTATTTCCCAGTTCAAGTATTTGTTAGCCTGACAAAAAGAAAGTTAATTTCTCGGCTTTGCAAATTATTTATTTCTTTATGAAGAGAGCAGAAGAGCTGTCTATACCGGTCCATTAATTGGGTGATAGGTAATATCCAAGAACCATATGTCAGGGCTGGATTTGGAACAGCCTCCTCCTGGCACTTGGTGCAGACATCTTTAGTCTGTTTATCAGAGTCAATTAGAAAAGGTATCGTCTTTTGCATAAGGAGAGCTTGCCATGAGCCTGTAAGGCCAGAAATGGAGACGAGAGCCCAGGTTTCACTCTGTCTGGCATGCTGTGTTAAGCACATCACCTCTCCTCTGATGGGATAGTCTCCCCAGGCAAAAATGAAGACACAGGATCAGGGTTTATCCTGAACTCTGATTACTTAAGAAAAAGATCTCTGATCACAGCGGGGAAGGATTCTGTGATGGATTATCTGTGTCTGCTGCAGGTATGGAAACAGTGGGTGCACAGTTGACCCTGGTGATGCCTCCCCTGACCTACTTCTTCAGGCGTGTGGAGCCCAGCAGGGGAGAGGGGTAGAGTGGGAACCATTCGTTCATGTTGGGAGTTGAGTGAGTTATTGACTCTTCATGGGCTTTATTTCCTTATTAAGTAGGAGAATGAGGTTGTTACATGATGGGGGAAGACACTTTAACTACTCGGAGCAGCAGATGATCAATAGAAATACAATCACGCTATTGTTATTGATACAAGAAGTGCAGTTAATACTGCCTTCAGCAACAGTGGCTGACTTGGTGACTGTGATTTTTGGTTCCAAAACACATTGTGATTTGCTGACATTGCGGGTGCAAACGGCAGTCTCGGAACAGTACAGAGACACATGGCAGCGTATCCCTGACGAGGAAACTGCATCTTCTGACACATGGAACATCTAAAGAGCAGGTCCCCTTGTGTCCCTGCCATGTGGACTGGCAGCCTTGGCGCCAGTGGCAGGAATCTGTCCAATAGAGCAGGATGGAGCAGAGGCAAAGCAAGGCCTGTTGTGAGTCTCCACCATGTGCTGGACCTCGGTCCCTGTTGCCGCTGCTCTGGCTGCCCGGGACCTGTGAATGCAGGAAACGTGCAGGGGTCCAGTGTGATGCCACTCTCTGGTTCTCCAGCTGCTGGCCCCGGGGGAGCCGTTTAGACGGAGTAAAAGTGCTGCTCTGCCGTCACTGGGAGTATACTTATTTATTCATTATGTTTGGGTAGAGCCTCCGGTACCACAAAGAAATTCTTGAGTCAACTGAGTTTTGTTTTCTTTGTTCATTTGTCTTGATTTCCCGTCGCATCCCTCAGGCCTCCCTGACATTTTTCTGGTCCCAGTGTCACGTCTGAGCTCTTTCTGCCTCCTTTCCTCCCCGCAGCGGATTCCCAGCAGTCCACCCTAGAGCGGTGTCCTCGCGCTTCGGAAGTCCCACCTAGAGCCTATTTTGCTGGTGCATCTGCCTCACACTGGGCTCCCCGCCCCAGGGTGAAGGGCTTCGCGCCCTAGCATTGCCACTGCAGGCCACTTCCTCCTGGTACCTTCCTCTCGCCTTGGCGTGCCTTTGCCCTGAGTCTTTCTGTTGCTACTTGTATCTATCCGAGAAGACAAGCTAGTGCCTTCTCTTAAAGGCCTCTCTCAGTGAAGACTTTCTAACAAAGCCCTGGAGGCAGAGCTGGTAGAGTTTGATTGTCTCTTCTCCCTGCTCCCATTCCCTACTTATTTTAATAATACGTCACATGATCCTCAGAGCCGAACCTTTATCGGGAGCAAGTGGCGCATGTTGGAATGAATGCCCCAGCAAATGAGTCAGGCATTGACACTTGCCCTATGCTCAGCACTGTGCTGGGTCATCTAAAATCATTCCAGTTGATTACACTGAGGTCCCTGTGCAGATGTGACATTGAGGGTCATCCATTAAGATCTGAGAAAAATGAGTGTTGAGGCCCAGCTAGCATGTGATGGAATTGGGATCTGCATGCAGGCTGTGTGAGTCAAGGCCTCCCTCTTGGTGCCCTGGCAGTTAAAGACGGGCAGGCACCTTTACCTGTGGAACCTACTGGCCGTTCTCCTGCCTGCATCAGGGCCTTCCTGATGTCTACAGCCCACCTCGGTGCCCAGTTTAGCCCTGGCTTGGTTAGCACCACATCCATCCCGTTTTCATCGAGACCGTTGGTGATGAAACGGCTTCCACACAGGTCTCAGATGGGAACATCCCGGAAGAGCTTGGTTCATAGTGCATTGGAGTCATAGGCCTTGCCAGTGACCCCACCCTGACCAGTGCTGACCCAGGCCCTTCTTGGGCTAGAACTTAATCATTCATTTGCATGATCACATTGCACACTCATGTTTAGAGTATAGCATCCCTACAGGTTGTGTCTGATTAAAGGTTGACATGAGTGCATGCACCTTTAAAATTATCTTCTGAGGTGTTGTTTGCTGATTGAAACACGTTTTTATAAAGCTATTTTCTACAGAGGAATGATCGGGTTGAATTTGCTATGATTCCTGCCTCATGATCTCTATCATCTGGCAGAACCTAGTTCTTCATGTGTACCTGACAGCTTCCAGCATGTCCTCAGCCCCCATCGTCCCTACTTATTTGTATTGGCATTGGAATGTCCTCGATGAGCTGGTCATTGCTTCTGTTTATCCTTGTTCTTTGCCGCTGTGCTTCTAATTAGCCTAATTGGTTTGAGGGGAAGACCACTTCAGCAGATAGTCTGTCAGTCATCTGACATGCATTGTTGTGTCTGATGAGCAGTTATGATGTCCACCTGTGCTAGGATGCGGCGAGGTGATGGTGAGCCAAATCTATCCCGCCTCCTAATACTAAAGCTAGCACATCCTGCCAGAGTTCACGCCACAGAAGCAACAAGTGAGGGGTTGCTTACATGGGGTTTCAGTGCTTCTCCCTCCAGCAGGCTGTAACTTGAAACTGTTTACCTAGCAGGGATGATGGCTTCCCCGTACCACGGAGCTGGAGCCCCACCCCCACCTGGTCTTCCCTGGCCCCTCCCCCAGGCTGCGTGCAATTCAGGCAGAGTTGCGTGTAGCAGGTGGGGAACAGCTAGATTCTGAGGCGAAGGTCTCCTGGCCAGCTCACCCCTCCCTGAGGGCACGAGGGCACGTGAGCAGTAACAAGGAAGCTGGGATGACCTTTTGCAAGGGGGTGTGGATGAACTCCCCAAGATGGAGGTGGCTTGGCTCAGAGGACAATCGTGTACCGCAGTGACATTGTTCCATGGAAGCCTCACTCAACCTCTACCAAGGGGGCACTGTTCATCACCTCCCAGAGGCGCCAATCCCTGTTCACTGTTCTCAGGACCTGTGTCTAGTGATGGTGAAGACAAAATCCAAGCAAGCTTCCCACACTCCTCACCCCGTACTCCCAGGCTGTGGACACCAAGGGCATTGTTGTGGTGACCCCCGGGTCTTCAGAGACATTTGCAGGCCTCATGGCCCAGACTCTGCGGCATGCTTCCTGATTACAGGAGCTTGAGTGGGGAGGCTGGGGCGGAGCTGGGGGCTGTGGATGCCCTCTCTCTGTTTCTTTTCCTCTTCAGCAGCAGGCACAGCGCAGTGAGCTGCCGTAGGCGTGCACGAAGGCTGTCTCCGACCTTGTCTTCTGCGAGGAAGCTCAGCTACAGGGCACAAGTCCGACAACCCACAGGCTGCAGACTTACAAACTGCAGAAGTAAGGGGAAGGGGCTAAGCTTCCGTGCCCTGACCCAGGGTTTCGTGGTTAGCCATGGACTAAACACATGGGCTACCCCGATGACCTTGTTAGCCAGACACTCTGCAAGCAACTCTGGCCAAGACTGGTTCATGGTATCTGTTACGTGACCCTTGAAAGGACTGTGATGTAAATGGATGCTAAACATCCACACCGTAATCAGCGCTGCACACTCGCAATAAGCCGGACAGCACGCGAAACATTTCCTGTGAGTTCCAGTCTCCGTACTCAGTGCGCTGTACTTCACCTCTGGTCACTGTGGTGGTGTGGAAGGTTGGTCCCCAGTTAACAGAACTACTTGGGAAGGATTAGGAGGTGTGGACTCATTGTAGGTGGCGTGTCACTGGAGGTGGGTTTTGCAGTTTCCAAAGCTCACACTGTTCCCAGTTAGCCCTCTCTGCCTCCTGCTTGGTGCTTGTGTTTCAGGACGTAAACCCTCAGCCCAATGCCTACATGCCCGCTGCCATGCTCCTCAACACGATGTCCATGCACTCGGCCTCTGAAACTATAAACTCTCTCCTGTAAGTTGCCTTGGTCATGATATCTTATCATGGCAATAGAACAGTGACCAACACAGTCACCCGACTGTAGACATGTCTCCTCACCAACTGGCTTCCCAGCAGACACTGCTGCAGTTTGGATAATTTGTCTCGATCTGGGCACTGTCTACATAGAATTGTGGTTACACAGACAGGCTCAGGCAGCTGTTCCTTACATCAGATGCTATTCGTACGCCCTGGATTCTGACTTGTGGTCTTTACCAGTAAGGGTTCCCAGTTCTCCTTGTCATAGTTCATTAATTGGCTGTCAATGTTTGCAGAACTCAGCAGTCTCTTGTAGAGTATATTATAACGTTTACAAATGAAATAGAAGAGATGTGAAAGTGAAGATATGTTTGAAGGGGCTGGGAGACTCGGTGAACATCCATGCATTCAACAGGCTGATTGTGTGTCCTTGGCTTTTATGAAGTTTTGTTATGTAGTAGCCACGTCACAAAGACATGACATATCCATGGACTTCTGACTGTGCCTGGGTCCTTTAGTGGACCAGCTCCCATCCTAAATCACCTGGGGTCAGACCCAGCTCATCTCAGACGGCCTGTAAGACAGAGCCCTTGGTGGTTGCCAAGGATTGTAAGAACTATGTTCCATGAGCCAGGGTTAAAAATCAAACAGAACAAAAGCTCTTCCCCTTAGCCCTGTGTAGGAGCCCTAGCTCAGAAATACTGTAACATCATACTCAACAACTCCGCCCCCAGCCCCCTTGAGGTAGGTGCTATCATTCTCTCAGCTTCCAGTATGGACCAGAACCTCGGATGAGCTTAACTGACTGAAAGTCACACAGCGGATGGGCAGTAGGGGTAACCGCAGAGGTGGGTTTGACTTTGAAGATGGACCTCTTAGCTCATGCTTTAAAAGGCTGGGGTAAGGGATTAAAGTATGTGGCTATAGTATTCTTACCTCTCTCAGGCTCCATTTCTTTCTCTTCAAGGCTATAGTAGCGAGGACTTTGTAGTTCCTTCCTGTAGCTACCCTGTGAAGTTCTTTCTCTGTAGGTACCAGGGACGTGCTGGATTATCTGCTACCCTGCATCTGTCTCTCAGCTGTGATGCGTTGGCTGCTGAGACGGAGGAACAATGAGTCTCAATGTTGCTTTGTCTCATAGAGAAAAACCATCCTTAACTGTCTTTTGGATAGTGTTCAGGGGTGATGGGTGAATAACCTTAAAATTAAAGTCAACAGACTCCAATCATATCGTGCCAGCAGATGATTCTATTCTATTACTGGCACAAGAAACAAAACAAAAAACAAAACAAAACAAACAAACAAAACACACACACACACACAACAAAATCCAAAAAAACAGAACCAGAGGAATGGAAGCATCAATTGGAAGAAGAAAGCTGTAGCACAGGGTGTCAGGCAAGCCTTCCCTCCCACAGCTGCTGCCCTGCCTACCTCGCCCAGTGTTTAGCTTCTCTGTGAGATGAAGGCTCAGGTTGGCAATGGTGATTCACTGGTGAGGTCTCTCCTGTACCTTGACCTGACTGCAAACGGGCCTTTTGTTTAATGCTCTCCCCAACACTTTCCTCAGAAAATAAAAAGTCATTGGGGGGCTCTAAAGAACAGAAACAATCTAGGAAAATAAATCTTTGTAAAACATTTCAAAAAAAAAATAGTGCAATGGTTTATTGTTAGTTCCCAGCCCCAGGGCAAGGCTCCTTCAGGTGTGTCCTGCCCATCAGCGTGGACCAGTTTTAGATGTGCGGGGTGGGGGGCGTTAAGATGCATGAGCGCTCTCTGCTTGTCTTTGTATTACCCAATTTCTTTGAGATGAAGTCATAAAACTTTGGCCCGGTTGTGTGAGAATGCAGGTGTGCATTCAAACCCATCCGTGAGAGGCTGGCGCTGACTAGCTCTATACAATTGCCTGCCCACCTCATTGCTCGATTATCCTGTGT
This sequence comes from Cricetiscus sungorus, assembly GCA_030556225.1. NCBI lineage: Eukaryota > Metazoa > Chordata > Mammalia > Rodentia > Cricetidae > Cricetiscus > Cricetiscus sungorus. Next base: position 24,654,393 of record JANBXA010000190.1, on the reverse strand, counting down.
GTAACGGGGTGAAAGTGCCCCCCTAAAACTCTAAAGAACTGAAAATACAACGAGAAAATGATGGCCACTCTGGATCATGCATTTGCTCCCAAGTCTCTCAGTTCCTGGCTTTGCAGCAAGAAAAAATCAATATCAAATCGAGTTGTGTTGGGAAATACGCGAGTTTGAAAAGACTGTATGGGCACATTGAGAGCCCTGAAGGTGTTGGAGGCTTAACGCCCGGGAATATACATATGGCGGTCTCCCATTCAGAGTTAAGGGAAAGTTAGTTTTTCCCTGGATTTTCTGCGGCTTTGTGTCCGTGTACAGAGTACTCCACACGCATGTCTGAAGATGTGCTCTGAGGAGCCACACACCAGCTGACCGCATGGGTCAGGGTTTTCACCTCCCCACGCAGGTAACCGGCCCGGCTGTTGTGGGCTGAAAGGTTGGTGTCTTGTGTTGTACCTCATTTGACTGACATGGAGACCGAAGTCCCCCTCCCCCCCGGGGGCCTGTAATGGAGGCAAAATGCAGTCAGGCAGTGTGTGCGGAGTCTGATTCAATCAGGCCCGGTGCCTTCTCATCTGTCACACAAGCCACTCTCAGGTTCCTGGCTCAAGAAATGATTATGAAAATGGTCTCGTATTTTGCTGCCAGTGGTAACGGTAGCAGCCTCCAACTTTAGGAAGGGTATTTACAGTGTTTCAATCAGTGTGAGCTATATCAGAGCAAAATCAAACTTCCTCCACATCTAAATGGCGCTTTGAGGCAATTCCTTTGCAGAGTGCAGATCGCGCAGCCCTGGCTCTGACGTGGTCTGGTTATTTGGGGCTTTGGCAGCCTTAATAGCTTTGAATTACATGATGGAAAATATATTTTGGAAATAGGAAATAGTAAACACTCTACAAGTAATTCCTACTATGGTGCTGGATTTGATACTGAAAGGGGGAAATGTCATTGCTGCCACATTTGGGGAAATATAGAGCAGGTTTTTGTTGTTTTTATTTTTTTATTTTTTTTTTAAGGTGGTTCATCCGGTGGAAGGGGGGAAATAACATTTGCTGAGAATGCCTCCTCTCAAGGGTTTCGTGAAACCGACATTATTATGCCATTTTTACAAATGACGAAATGAAGGTCAAAAGGAGATTTGCTGGCTGATTGTATTAGGAAGGCCCTACCCTGGGCTTCACGGTGGGGGTGGCCCGAGCAGACTGCTCAGTCCTTTGCCCTCGCTTCGTGCCACGGCTTGGAATCTGCTTCCTTTTCTCTCAGATGCAGAAAGGGCACGCGATGAATCCATTGGGGGGGGGTGCACAGAACGTCTAGCCACCTTTCTTAACCTCTCTTCGGTTTCACAGACAGGACACCAGGCCTCACTCAGTGTATCCACAGAGGTCCCTGCCCTCCAGCCACCAAGCGGAATCCTAGAAATCCAGCCAGTGCTGACCCTGCCTTCGTCGTAAATAGTGGGTGTTTGTTCCCACTCCCTGGTTAGCAGAGAGGCTAAACCAATCAAATCAGTCACGGGCAAAGGGGGATTTCTGGGGAAGTACGTGTGAGAAGGCTGGGCACGCTGTGCATTTAAAGAGAACGAATAAAATGGCGGGCTTTGGATCCCCGCTGCTGAGCGATGTTCATTTACGTGGTTTTAAAATTCTTTCAGGAAGAGAGGGGACAGCACCCTGTTTGTTCACTTACATTTTAAGTAAGATCATGTGTGCCACGGGCCCTTCCACGCCATCTATGCTCTGAGTTCCAACCACATCGGCTTTGGGATGGCAGGATGTGATGCTATTTAAAAATAGTAGCTGTGGTTGCAGTAAAGTCCCCAAAGCCACAGGGAGCCTTTGTAGAGGATGTCTCTCACAGGCCCAGCGTATCTCATGTGCTCAATGGACGCTGGCTCCGGCCAGCCTGCCTCTGCCTTCCTGGAGCTGCCGTGCAGGGTGGTCCCCTCCCTGCTGCCTCTGCCTGTGGTCCTGCTCCAGTGGTGGCTGAGCTGGTGGTTTGCTGCAGTCTAGAGGTGACGGCTGGCAGGTAAAGCACGGCTGGAGGAATTGTGAAAGGCGACCCTTCATTTACCACCCTCTGTACACAGCGCAAAGGCAAGAGCTGATGCTGGTAGACTGCTTTCTGCCTACAGTGACCCCACCCGAAGTCTCTCCCACTGAGCACACCCAGAGGTCCAGTCCTGGGCACCTGTCATTGCTAGTAGTTCGGGTAGCGTGACAGACATGGAAGAGATTCTTCAGACAGACCATTCAGGGTCCCTAAGGAACCTGGGCCAGTCAAGACTCCTGAAATGTAAGGCTGTGTGGAGATTTATGTTAGTGAAGAGAAGGGATGGCTCTTGTAAATGTATTGATACTTGGGGACAAACATGCTATGCCCGTGTCCCCGATGGGCTCCTGAGGTCTAGCTCAGCACGTGACCTACGAGTGAGCTAGCAACAGTCACCTATGGGATTTCTCCCACGTTACAGTGAGTCCTGTGCAAGCTTCTTGCTCCCTCTGGCTCTCGGTTCCCTTGACTGTAAAGCGGGCTAGCACTTGTCCTGCTTTATGGGGCAGTCAAGGACTCGATAACGCAAGCCAACTAGATTGCAGAAGACATTGCTTGGCATGCCAATAATGCTTAGTAAATGTCAGCTCTGATGATATTAACGCGATGTTTCTCCTGCTTAGGTTAATTATGCTGGTTATAACACATTAAAAGCAACTTTAACTCGTAGGATTATATTAGCATTTCCTTAATACATCTATTACCTTATGTCTCATAACATACAGGAGAGACAGATGGGGACACAGACCCAGCAAGTCAAGTCACTTATTCACCTATCCCAGTCAGTGTAGACTAGAGATCCAACTGAGTCACAGCAGGGGTGGCACAGGAATGGGGTGGTGGTGGGATATGGGTGACTCCCTCCCTCCACTACACACCTCTCTGAAATAATTTTCTTTACTGTTTCTCTGTGTGGCAAGGTTTATCTCTGTGTGGTTGAGGTATGACACCTATTAAAGGTCATGCAGGTTAGTCTGGCAATGGCCTGGGAGCCACAGCCTGGGGACCAGCAGCTCCAGAGTGCTGTCTTGCAGCTATGGGGAAGGTAAGATGAGGACGGATTGGACAAGAGCCCAATTCTTTTGCTTGCGTATACATGCACGCAGATTTATAGGTTGTTATTGATTTCGAGGGGAATCCTGCCCAGCCTGGCAGCCTTCACAAGAGCATTATATTTTTTGAACTGAAGGAAAATGGAGGAGGATGTGGCCTTTAGAATCATACCTCTGAGGTCTTGCTATGTGACTCTCTCTCTCTCTCTCTCTCTCTCTCTCTCTCTCTCTCTCTCTCTCTCTCTGTTGTGTGTGTGTGTGTGTGTGTGTGTGTGTGTGTGTGTATGTGTGTGTTACCTGTGTGTTTCCTGCATGTTTGACCCTGGGCACTGTGCCCCTTGACCTCTCAATGTTCTCATTCATGCAATGCTGGCCGGACAGGGTTCTGACCTCTCTCACAGGGCTGAGGTAAAGACTGGAGAAGACAGTGCCTGCAAAACACCTAGAACTTGGCCAGGCACATTTAAATATTATGCGCAATGTAGTTATCTTGATGTTAAGGATGAGGCCAGCTCAGCAAGGAGTAGAGGAAGTGGTCTTCCATCCCATGCACGGCCTTCCTGTGGCCACGGCCATCCCATGCACGGCCTTCCTGTGGCCACAGCCATCCCATGCACGGCCTTCCTGTGGCCACGGCCATCCCATGCATGGCCATGTGAGCAGTGGAGTGCCGGGAGGAAAGGTTGACAGGGTCAGCTGAGGTGCACTGGGACTAACCCTACACTGAGTAGGGAGCCACTAACGTGCTTTTAAACAAACAAATCTTGCTGTCAGATGATGGTGGGAGCCAGTGGGTAAGAGGATGTCACAGAGTAGATTTGAGATGCTGCATGGCTAGCTGCAAAGCTGCAGGTGAGTGAACAAGGGTTCAGAAGTACAGGAGAAGACAGGGTAATTAAGACTTCTCCTGAGGACAGACTTTTTGATACAGAGTGATGGGTTGAACAAGGCGTGGAAATGGTGGTTGTTTGTCCACTTGTAAGATGAGGGTTGCTGTCATTTATGTACTTCCTGAGCCATGTTTTTTAAAGCAGGATAGTGACCCAGTTGTGCAGTAGGCATGGGTGGAATTCTTGAGGTTTTATTTAGTCCACTCTATAAAGCTGTGCTCATTTGCAAGCTGCTGTGGTGCTGACCAGTATCGACCCTAAGAATAACATTAAAAACAATTCTAGCATCTACTGTTTAGCAAACCGATGGGACTTGATAGGCATCATCTTTTACCTGTGAGTGAATATCTGCTTGTGTGTGCAGGCGTGTGTACCTGTGTGTGTGCATGGGAAGGCTGGAGTTTGAACTCAGATGTCTTCCTCACTTTCTACCTTAGTTTTTGAGACAGAGTCTCTCACTGAACCTGGAACCCGGAGCTCCCTGATTCAGTTAGATTGTCCATCCAGAAAATTCCAATTCACCTCCCCAGCAAAAGGGTCACAGATGCTCACCGAAGCATTGGATTTTAAGAGCTGTGAGTGCCAGGGATTAAATGTAGGTTCTTACACTTTCCTGACTGAGCCATCCTCTAAGCCCCACAGGACTTAACTGACAATGGACTCCCACTAAGGCTTTGCTATTCCTATTTCACAGAGGAGAAAACCCCACAAGACCCGAGTTGGTTCAGTAACCAATCCAGAGCGCCTAACAAATGCTTAGCAGGGTTTAAGTCCAAATCGTTCAGAATCTAGACCAGACTTTCTTTTCCTCTATCCACACCTCGTCGTCTACACCTCACCAGTTTCCAGGCTTCTGAAGAACTGTGATTTTCCTTCCCGCTGCAAGTGGCAGACATCCTCAGTCTGCGTCACTGAAGAGAGATTCGGTAGAGTCCCTGCAGCCAGCCTGATTAATCGATGGGAGAGAGGCAGTTCTACGGGAGCGGCATTGACATTGCCGTCGATCTGAGCAGATTCTGGCTTATGGGAGCAGAGTCTGGAAGCACCCTACAAACCATAACGTTGTAAGCCAGGCAGAGTAAACAACAGCTGCAGGTGACAGACAGGACACCTTCAAGTCACCTACACTGCGTCCTGCTTGGCGTTCTCGGGGATTAGAGGGGAAGAGAGCCCTCATTGAACTGTAGCATGCAGGGGAAAAGAGTGGTTAGCTGTGGCTTCCCAAGACTTCTCTGGGTGTTGGCAGCAAGACGCTCAGGCCTGGATGGTATCCCTCGCCTTTGTCACTTCTCGGAGTAAGTGCCATGCCTTTGGCCCAGACACTTTGTCTTTGGGAAATGTTCTCACCACATCCAGGCGGTGACTACAGCTCTCACATCCACCATCAGCCAGCACCACTTTCCTCCAACGAGAGGCGAAGGCATCCCTTCCAGGGCCATCCCATGACTGCCAAAGGCCATACCTCAGAAGTGACGCAAGTTGGTCTTCTGTGTCCATGATGTCGGTTGTCGCATCTGGGACTTTTAACAGACTGTCATAAGTTGGTTATTTGTTAAATCAGGGTAGTCATTAGCCTAAATGAAGTTGCTTGAAGAGTGATGTACTCATTAAGCAAAAAACGGCTGGAGAAAACTATCATCATTTCTTAGAATAACTCAAACCTTGGCTAGAGGGCTGACTTTCACCTTTGTGCTGCAAGCAATCAACATTTAATGAGTCGAGCACTTTGATTTGTGATTAGACTACATCAAGGCTGTGAATATGCATGACGTTCTTAGAGCCCCACCATGATCTGCCTTGGGTTTGCGGAAGCCGCCTGTCCAGTTTGTGTAGAAGCGCACAATGAATATGGATGCGGCTGGTTATTTATAGAACCATGTCTATTCCCATCCTTAGTCTTCACAAAGTTATTTTTGAATTTGCCATGACCTGGTTTTTAATTCAGGGGAAGAATTCTAGGCTGTTCTGCTCCCTTAAGATCTGGGTTCCTTAAGCACAGCAGCCATTTCAGCGCGTGGACACCTCAATCGCTCGCTGCCTGAGGAAATGAGTTTTGAACTCAAACGAAGCCTCTAAGCATTGTTCCATGCAATTTTTTGCCCATTGGTTCTCCTGGAAGCATTTATGCATGCTGAGAACACCAGGAATTGATGAAGACTGCATTGGTGGGTCTGCGTTGCTGCATGCGCCTGTCTCAACGCATAGAGTCTGCTCTCAAATAGAGTGGATGTCAGCTTGTCCCGTGCATTAGTCATGGTTTCTCTGGTTTGCTGTGTTGCATGAAGCCCTCTGGGATTCTCTTTATTTCCAGTATTAGAACATTTTTAAAAATCAAATTTGTGTCACCTATAGACTCACGAGAGTGACAAGTGTTTTGCTCAGATTATGAGATCCCTGAGCAACCAAGCATGCCTTCCCCCTGCTCTGTTATTTCTCCACGGATGTTCACCTTCTCTCGCCAGCTGGTGTTGGGAGTGGAGAGGGTTTGTGCAGCGCCTGGAATCTTGGATGCTGAGAGAGGCTGAATTCTAAGACTGGGATCAGCAGCTCTTGAAAACGATTGCATCCAGGTACTCGTGGCCCCTGCTCTGCCCAGGTGATTGGCTCGCCCTCCATCACCTGGCGTGTGCCTGTGTGGCCTTGAGTTCAGGTGCAGACGCGCAGGGCTGGGGTGTCAGTCCACACTGCTGTGGTACCGATGCCTGTGCACCCCACTGCGACAGACTTTCCAGGTGCTTTTCAGTCACAGCTCTCCTCTCTCCATCCCCCTCTGTGGAAAGGGGCTGGCTGCATTTCCAGGGAGGTCATTTAGCTCTGAGGGAGAGTGATACTGTTCAAATGGCTGGGGAGGGACTACACGTCCCGTCTAGTGCACCTTGTCCAAGCCAGGATTAAGCTGCCTTGGTCAACAGGCACCCGTAATCATTTGGATTCTCTTTTCTTTCCATTGCCTCGCTCGTCGTGTGAACGGTGCCTGTGAGGCGTCTTTAAAAGTCAACACTGGATTGGCACCAGGGTCTGTGCTACATCTCAATGTGGTATCTCTGGGACTTAGTTAATAAGGTTGTGTTTGTATTATCAGGGAGGATATTACCCCCCCCCCAAAAAAAAAACCAGCTTGGAATGTTTCAGCAGCTTTGTTCCTCAAGGCCTAGCAGGAATGAAACGCATTGTTAATTTAGAAGCAACTAGGTTAGAATGGCCCTTCCTCTCCTTTAGGACTTGATGATGAGAATGGGCGTTTGTGAAATTGGCGGAGTGCTCTTCGGGGAATGCTTATTAAAACCCTAACATCATCACAGAGTTCTGTAGCAGATTCATTATCAGCTGTAATCTCATTAGGACTGTTTTGTTTTATAATCTCCACTCCATCCAGGGGGCCCTAGACATGCACCATGCCTCTGTGCTAGAGACGCCCTTCTGATGAACTCACTCTGCCTCCTTTCTGTCACTCAGATCCTAGCTCATGTCACTCAGCGTTGGCCATTGTCTTGCCGGTGGCTTTTCCCCTTCCTGGGCCAACTCAGTTGAGTAGCAGCTTTGATATTTATCTTGTTTTTCTCTCCACACAAAAGTGTACCCTAAAGATACCAGTGGGCAACTTTGCATTGTGAAACAGAGCTGGGCTGGCAGGGTAGATACCCTTCCTTCCTTCCTTCCTTCCTTCCTTCCTTCCTTCCTTCCTTCCTTCCTTCCTTCTTTCCTTCCTTCCTTCCTTCCTTCTTTCCTTCCTTTCTTCCTTCCTACCCCCCCTCTCTCTCCCTCTCTCACTTCCTTCTTTCCTTCCTTCTGTCCCTTTTTTTTTTTAATTTTTTGTTTTGATTTTGAGACAGGGTTTCTCTTTATTTCTTTGCAGTCTGTCCTGGAACTAGCTCTCTAGACCATACTCACAGAGATCCTCCTGCCTCTGCCTCCCAAGTGCTGGGATAAATGCCTAGCTGTAATACAGTTTCTAAGGCGATGCCCCGTCCTGGTGCCTCCACTCAGTGTTACGCACAAAGGTAGAGAGAGGTACAGAACCATTTCTGGGTACACAGTCAAACCTCGGGGGTGGGGTTCTAACCACTCGAAGACCGTATTTCTTCATGTGCAAAGGAGTGGTTTGTCCCTCTACCCACTTACTCTTGGACTTTGATTAGTATTAGGTGCACCAACTCTTGTTCCAAAGGGGACAAATGTTCCTTCTGAGCCAAGTGTGAGCCACCGTGGCCTGAGCACTGGGGTTCAGGCTGCCCCGAATGACCTGCTCCATGGTGATGGTGATTACATGGGCTCTTATTGGCCACAGAACAAAAGACGCTCACACATCAGCACACTTACCAGACACATTGGTAGGGACATGGGGGAAGGTTGCCGAAAAGGGGCAACCCCTGATGTGGGTTTCACGTGCCCTCTGAGGATGCCCTCAGTTGTTGAGTTGGAGGAAGTGATAATAGTGTCTGTGTCACAAAGGTGGGCATTGAGCGTCCACTAAGGGTCTAACACCCTTAGCTGTGGGATAGCGCCACAGCTGTGACAGCAAGCAGACAGAACGCCTGCTCTGTGGTTCTGATGAGAGGGAGTTAGTGATGGAGATGTCCTTCTGGACACATGTGTCTCTTATTGGTTGATGAATAAAACACCGATTGGCCAGTAGCCAGGCAGGAAGTCTAGGTGGGGCTACCAGATGAGGAAAAGGCTGGGGAGAGGATACAGAGAGAGGCTGCAATGAGATGCCATGGAGATACCAGGAAGATAGGATGTGCTGGGCGTTCTCTGGTAAGATAAGGCCATGCAGAAATACATAGATTAGTAGCTATGGGTTAATAATTAAGAGGGGGAAGGGAAGGAGAGAGAGGGAGGGAGAGAGAGAGAGAGAGAGAGGGAGGGAAGGAGGGAGGGATGGAGGGAGGGAAGGAGGGAGGGAGGGAGGGAGAGAGAGAGCCAATAGGAAGCCTGAGCCATCAGCCAACAAGTTGTAATTAATAGACACCTCTATGTGTTCATTTGGGGCTAACTGGTGGCAGGACCAGGTGGGGCAGAAAACTCTGCCTACAAGTTAGTAGTCGAGGTAATCAGAGAGTGAACTGCGGCGCCCAGTGCCTAGGACAGAGTTTCAAGCTTGGGAGGTGAGGGAAGAGGGGAAAGAGGGGAGCTAAAGCTCTGTTTTTATTTGGAGGAGGCAGTTTAGATTGGGGCAGGGAAGGTCTTCCTGAGAAGGTGACAGTGTATGAAGACGAACTTGAACTTGGGGAGGAAAGGGTATTTGACGTACACTTCCATAGCACTGTTCATCATTGAAGGAAATCAGGACAGGAACTCAAGCAGGCCAGGAGCCTGGAGGCAGGAGCTGACACAGGACGTGGCGGAGTGCTGCTTTCTGGCTTGCTCCTCATGGCTTGCTCTGCTCTCAGAGAGAGTCCAGGGCCACCAGTCCAGGGGTAGGGACACCCATCAATCACTAATTAAGAGAATGCTCTACAGGCTTGCCATGACCTGGATGTTACGGAGGCCTTCCCTCAATTCAGACTCCCTCCTCTCAGATGACTCTAGCTTGTGCCAAGTTGACGTAAACTAGCCGGCGCAAGGCCTAAGCGGGTAGAGAGGGTCACCTTGTGTGGTGTGTGAGGAACTTCTGGAGCATCTGGAAGAAATGAAACAGTGACAAGAGCACCCAGGTATGCAAACAGAGACCACAGGTCTGACACAGGCGAGGGGTTGAGAGAGGTGGGATCGCCCTGCCTGCGCTAGGAACAGTCTAAAAGGAAGCAGAAGGAAGAAGCAGAGCGATCATTCAGATCTTACAAGACTCAATGTAGCACGGGCCAGGAGCAGACCCAGGGGTGGCAATGAGGGCCTTGAGGGGTATTTGAGTGGCAGTGTGGCTGCTGTGCCCCAGAGGGACTCGGATGGGGTTGGGCGCAGAAGCATGCCGGAGGGAAGGGTTTGTGGTTCATTTTAAGACATGGAAGGTCTAAAACTGATGGTGAGCTAAATTCGTTTGCAAAGTACAGAAGTCTCAATTGAGCCTAAGTTCGCCTCTGCTCGCTTGATGTCTGAGGAAGTCTTCTGAGGGAACCCAGATGCTGGTTGTCCTGACCAGGCTGGTCTGAGGTCAAGTCTGTGAGAAATGGTCCTGGCTGAAAACTGAAGTGGGAGGTGCTACCTACTGTGAGCCACACCCACTCTAGGCAAGTGGGGCCGTGTAAGACACCTAGCACACACACACACACACACTACACTTACACACACACACACTTACACACACACGTACACACTCACACATACACACTTAAACACACACATACACACACATACACATACACTTACACACACACTTACAAACACACACATACACACACATACACACTCACACACACACTTACACGATACATACACACTCACACACACTCACATACACACTTACACACACATATACACACATACACACATAAGCACACATGTACACACATACACACGTACACAATGCACACTCACACACACATACACACTTACATACACATTTACACACATACACACTCACACAGACACACTCACACATACACAATTACAAACACACACATACACACACTCCCACACACATACACTCACACACATACATACACACATACACACACACACACACTTACAAACACACATATACACACACACATTCATATACTTACACCATATATCCACACTCTCACACACCACATTTAGACACACACATGCTCACAGTAATACACACCATATACCTTCTCTCACACACCTGCTCACACACTCACATACACACTAATATACTCCACACTCACACACCACACACAATTCACACACACTGTCATATACTTACACACCACACTTACACTCATATAGTCACACCATACTCACACCCTCACTCACTCACATACCACACACACATCCTCACGCACATTGACAAACCACACTTATGCACACCACAGTTATACAGCATATAGTCTCTCACACACACATTTGCACACCACAATTATACACACACATTCACATTCATATACATAGTCTCACAAACATTAATATGCTCTATATACTCACACATTCTCATACACACCCTAGACACTCACACACCACAAATACCATATACATACACACTCACATACGACATATACATTCACATACTTATACATACTTACACAGCACACTTGTACACATACACTCACATGCATACTTACACCAGACTTACACACACACACACACACAGAGAGAGAGAGAGAGAGAGAGAGAGAGAGAGAGAGAGAGAGAGAGAGAGGTAAAGGAGAACCAGATGAAAAGCCAGCATTCAGTTGTTTCTATTCCGCAGACAGCAGCCTTCATGGTGTCTCTTCAGAATCCTGCCTTGGGTTCCCCGAGTTCCTGTCCTGATTTCCCTCCATGACGGACTATCATCTATCAGGGGGAATAAACCTTTTCCTCCTTTAAGTTGGTTGGTGTTCTTGTAACAACAGTATGAGACTTGACACACCAGGCTCATTCGCCTGTAGTTGGACCTTAGAACCGAGAGGCTACATACCACAGCCTTGGGAGTGAGTATGGACAGAGACGCACGGGCCTTATGATTGACACCCAGGGTGCTCTGACTTCAGATGCTGGGAAACTGAGGCAGCAACAGATGATATAGAGAGCAAACTAGAAATGAGGAGGGAAGTCAAGATGGCATGGAACCTGGAATCCCAACACACAGTGGGAGGACAGAGGTCACCCCACCTAGCACCGCAGGTCAGGTGGAGTGGGGCCTGAGGGCCTGAGGGCCACCACGGTGAGAACTGTCATTGATGTTCAATAAGCTGGCTCTGTGCCTACTCGTGTGGACAGAGAGGCTCTTTCAAACCAGTTCGGGCACAGGAAACATACATATGCAGACACTGAAAGCCTTGCCAAAGCAGGAAGTCCATGAGGGGAAGGGTGAGCCACTGGCCTAAGGATCATGAATGACACCATGGCTGCTGACCCTGTTTGCACTGATGCGCATATGGGGCAGGCCTCTGCCATCTGCAGGAAGGTGCGAAGCTTCTGGCTCTGCTGAGTGAAGCTTGGGGGAAAATGTGCAATTCCTTTTAGAGGCTCTGGGTGAATGAAAGATGAGACACCACCGGGTGAGCAATGGCTAGACCCCCACATTAGACACCCTGGGAGTCGCTGGCAGCTGAGAACAAAAGCTTTGTAGAGGGTGCTAGGAGTCTGCTGGTTCTTCAAGGCAGCTAGCAACCCACGCCAAACACCCAAACACGTGCACCCAGTCCCTGAATATCCAGAAGAATTACACATGAACACTGAACATGCAACAAAGAACATGGATGAGTTTCCCTCTACCCCAAAGAGCAGTGCATCAGATAACCACATAATCTCAATACACAGAAAGCAGAACATGTCACAAGTAAGTCAAAATGATAGCAGCCATCTGCAGAGAGGATATTTACAATCACTAAAACTAAAGACACAGACAAAAACATCACGATAGAACAGAACGCAGGAAAAGCCGTTCCGCATTACTGGCTTTCAGAGAAACATCAAATGAGACACAATAAGCGTTTGCTAGTACTACTCAGCATTTTCATTACAACAGTGCGGACAGCAAGGACTTCACCCCTTGGCGGCCTCTGATGTCACATTGTCATTCCCTCAGTATGGCAAGTGTGCTGCCCGGGGCAGGGGACACGTGGATTCTGGAAAATACTTCCTGCTATTGAAAAGTCAGTAAGTAAGCATCTCTGTTAAAGGAAATTTATCCTTCAGGGATCTGTTGTAAACAAATAACTGGAAATTAGGGCAGGGACACACATACAAGAACGAGCTTGCCGACATAATTTATACAACATTTAGTAGAAATTTAGTGAGTAAACTATTATGATGGATTAATTTTGGTATTACAAGATAATGGGATACTATAGAACCTTTCACATTGTGTTTTTGTAATGTTGTCAGAAAACTAAAGATGTCAGAATATGATGGTGTATAGGGTGCAAACCCCATTTTGTAAATGAGAAGTGTCAGCGTGGATGCAGAGCAAATGATTGCAGTATGGGCGTGGGTGGCCTTGCCTGTCTCACTTGGCTCCTTCCCTTGTGTTTCCAGTGGGATGGCTGTGGCTGTGTTTGCCCTGGGGAGACCTTCATTTAGGCGATCTCACTGAAATTCCTCAACCAGCCTGGCCAGCATTGCCTCCCGGTTTTAGGGATATGCTGGGTGGAGAGTGACCTTTGGAGTCCTAGTGCCTTTGCTCACAGAGGTGTGGAGCAGTGAAGCTGGAGGGAACCGGGTAGCGGCTCCCACCTTCTCCTGCTCCATATCGCCGCTCAGTAGAAATGTGGTGATCGAGGAAAAGGAGCTCTCCAGGCCCGCCCCTTCCTTCTTTCTTGGTGCTAGGGATAGCACCAGGGTCTGACATTTGCCGGGCATGGGCTCTACCGATAAACTCTAACCTGAGCCCCAAGATGCCCTGTGAAATATAATACTATGGACAGATCACTCTTACAGAGTGACCTCTTCCCCGTGTCTGCAGAGAGCCTGGCAAATCACCCGACATCCGTACCAAAGCAATTGTACACGCGTTCCCAAGTGGGAGCTGGCCCTGGCTTCTGGGTGGACTGGTGACCCTGAAAGGAGAAAGAACTGTAGAGAGAGCTGAGAAGACATGTTGAATCGGGGGGGGGGTTGCGGGGCTGTGCTGTCGCTGGAGGAGGGGAGCCCAGGACACTCTGCGGCAGATTATTTGGCTCAACAGGGTCATTTTACATGGTTAGGCTGAGAAGTAAACAATAGAATTGATGGATGGCCCTCGGCTCTGTGGCTGGCTGCTCCGACTCCCTCATTCAGTGTTAGATATGGAGAGAGTCCAAATGGAGTTGGGGTTTGTGGAGCACCATTTGCTGCCTGTCTTGTTGAGCCTGATCCGGTAAGGCAGAGCTTCCCTGTGGTGTCCAGTGGTAGTGTCCTGGGTTCAACAGGTCTGTCCAAAGCTGGGGCAGGCAGGCGTGCGGGCCCAGGGGAGCTGTGTGTGGAAGGATCATACGAGCTCTTTTGCAATGTGCGGTTCTGTCCTGGGACTGGGGAATAGTAGGAAAGGGAAGAGCCGTGGAGTGAGAGCCACCGCCTTAGACGTGTCAGGTGGGCGTGGAAGGGGAGCCTGGAGGAGACTCTGAAAGGGAGAGGGAGGACTTGGCTCTGCTCTGCCACTTCCTAAAAAGCAGATGCATCTTATGTGTGTGCGCCAAGCACCCGGCAGTTCAGGCTGAGTTCAGAGAAAGCCATCAGCACCCCTACCCTCAGCGCCCCACACTTACACCAGCTGCTCCTCCGATCGCTGCTGGGCCACCCACACGCCACACGTTGTCTCCTGCCTGTCCTACAAGAGACACTTCCGTTCCCCTTGTCTGACTGGTGCCCTGGCACCGTTGGTTGATAAAATACATCATTAACAAATGGCACTGATTGAGGTCTCCTGATGCGGGCAGGGAGGGATGCTGAGTCTGTGGCTGTTGTCCCCATCTGTGCTGATGCTCTGTGGAGTGGCTGGCCCAGGTACTTCCCTGCTTCCTGCAAATACTCTAAAGCAGGCCAGTCAGCACATCTAGCACACAAAAAGCCAAAACCCCGACATCCCATGAATTAAAGGAGAAATGAAATACCTTCCCTTCAGTCCAAGAGTGAGTTGTGTGCCCTTATTATGACAGGGGGAGATTGTACGGGGTCTCCTGGTGCCGTCTTCAGGGGAGGAGAGTGGATACAGGGCTACAGGTTGTGGTGTCATCTCTCACACTAATTTCCACACTATTAAACCTCCCTTTCCTAACATATCCTTAGAGGGGAAATAAACTACCTGCACCCTGCACCGATGGTCCTCTGTATTATTGCCACTGATGTAACTTCTCTGGGGCAGCCAGGCACTGTTCCTATTTCACAGCCTTTTGCACCCACAAAGCTATCAAGTATTCATGGGTGCTATCCAGACTTCACTCTCACCCCACCCACCCCTGCTGGCTGTACCCAAAGGTCTGAGGGCAATATTCAGCATGGTCTGCGTGACTACTTGGGGCTCCATCTCTACCTCATCCCTTTCCCTTCTTTAACTGGGTCATTTCATCAAAGGAAAGGCACCAGGCGTGACTTAGAAAAGTATTCTCAGGGTATTTATTCTACAGCAATGGCCCATTATGGGTCTGGGGGGGATGCCCAGGCCTTGCTTCATTTGTTACAGAATGGTGCCTGGTTCCCAACCCATCCCTGGATGGATGCTTCCCCTCTACTGCCTCTGCCTGCTCAAGGGCTACACCACCCAGGAGCTGGAGCCTGGAAGCTGGATGCCACTGTGCTGCCTCCTCTCCATCAGCTCATATGCTCAAACAACACCCTCAGCCAAGGGACACTTCTAAGGCCTGGCCTGCTGAGTCTGCCTCCTGAATTGCCTCCACTACACTCTCTTCCGCATCCTAATTGGTCCCCATCTCCTTCCTTGCTCCTTTCTTCCCAGATCTCTTGTTTCCAGCCGCTTGAGTGATATTTTACTCTTCACCACATCTCTGTAGCAAAGTACTGGCTTTAATGCAACTAAACATCACAGATCTGTCGCTGAAGACCCCACACCCTTCCCAAACCCCCCCATGCCTTTCTTCTCGGAGACAGTGGCCGTTGTGAACCTTGGTGTCGATGTACAAACACGAGTGTACGAGTGTGTGCATGTATCTGCAAGTGAGCATATGCACTGCTTTGTAGCATGTCTTCGGCCACGCAGGGATGGCATTGCATAGTGTCTTGGTCCTCAATATGTGTTTGAGGGTGAAGCTGATGCTTCATGTATCAGTAGCTCACTCATTTGATCATCCTTTTGATGACAGCTATTGGCTCATCGTTTCAAAGCATAGAACAGATCTGCCTGCCCCTTCAACAGCCTTTAGAGGCCTGGTTAGGCAGCACGGTGCCTTGTTTGGCTGTGCCTGGCAGTGACTGCACCTCTCAGCACAGGCAGTTTGTGGGGAGAAAGGCAGCCTTGGGTGTAGGCAGACCTTCTAACAGGCTGTCTGCGTGCCACCCCTATCACAACCGTGATGTTCTTCGGGGGTGACTGACTGCAGGTAATATGGGGCCCTGCTGTCCTGGGCTTCCAGTCTGGAGGGCCGGCTGCTGCCTATGGCCTGATTTTCCCTGTTTTCCTTATACCTGGCTCCCCTGCAGGTCTCTCCATGCAGCATAGGTCCAGGATTGAATCTCAGCAGTCCATTTTCATGGTGTTTACTTAGGGCAGGTGAAAAGTTTCTTGGGATATGGCATGCAGACATTGGGAATTTTCTGGAGCTGAGCATTTTGGTTTGAAGACCCCCAGGTTTTAGGCATCAACTCCTCAAATTATTCTCTCCTCTTTGGTGTTTGTAGAAATTTCATCTACAGGCAGTGGTGTGTGGTGCATAGATGCCACCCTTTCTGTAATGAGAAATAGTTTCAGGGTCCTTCCATCCCACAGGCCATCGGCACCCTGTGGGTAGTAGAAGCCTATCATTGACTCAGTGACATTACAGTTCATATTTTACTGTCTCTGAAGAAGAAATCTGTAATTTATTCAGAGGTTTTCAAACCACTAGGTAATAGCCATTTTGTTACTAATGAGTTTGCATGTTCAAAATTCAAGAATATCAGACTTCTAAGCTTAGCTTCAAAATACATAGCATGTGTTAGGCCCCACGTGTCTTCGTTAGTCTTGTTCATTTTCATCAAAGACCTGGCCTTTTGTAGCGTGAGGGGACATGAGCTGCTGCTGTGTGGTTAGTAAGAAAAAGGGGGAGGAGTGCATGGAGATCCCAAGTGAATTGGCCACTTACTCTCTGCCTTGAAAACTGTGTTCCCTTGCTTACTTTTAAGAAAACCCTTCTTCCTGTCTCTCATTGAGTAGGAAAGACTCACTCAAAGATTGGGTAGCCTGGAGGAGCTGCTTCTTCCTTGGTCCATGTCCTACAGGTCTGTGACCTCCAGGCCTTCGGCCTGGGGAGATGTAATCAAGAAGCCAAGGGAAAGAGGTGAGAAAGACCATCCACTGCCCATGGATGGGTTGGACATCAGTCTTCACCTAGCTCTGTTCTTCACCTCCCATGGGCTCTGTAAGGGAGACCTCAAAAGGGCAGAGCTGTGAACGCCCCCAAAGAGTGCTTAGTTTAGCTTTCTTGGACTATAATGCAAGATACAGAAGACTTTAGTTCTGGTAGATAGGATGGGGGAAATCATTTAGGCAAGAAAGAAGAATGTAAGAAACACTCCCAAAGTTTGCAGTCACAGATATCAAAATAACCTCCTTTCAGAGGCCATTAAAGTAAAGTAAAGCAAAGGATTGTGGTCCAGTACAATGTTCTGTGGTCTTCCTGTCCAATAAGAGTAGATTACAATAACAGGAACAGAGGGTGGACCGTGTGTGTGAGCATGACTATTCATAAGCCAAAGGGAGACCCTGAAGAGTGGTCAACGTGGAGCTGATCCCTAACTTAGAGTTAAGAGAATTTTTGTTACCTAAGCCAATATTTTTTTTAAATGATATAAAAGAAAATGGTGGCCAGGTATGGCTGGAAAAAAGACCGAGTAAGTTGGGTGCAATGTGAACAAGTGTGGGATAGAGCCTTGTCCTAACTTGTAACTAGTATGTTTTCCCTGTCTGTTGGTCCCACCGCCACGCCAGCCCCCAATAACATACAGAGACTCTGTATTTGATATAATGCTGTTGGCCAGTTACCATTTTCCTATCGGCTATCTCTGTCTTAATTACTAACCCATTTCTAGTTATCTAAGTGTTTCCACGTGGTCTCATCTTACTGGAGAGCGGGCTGGTGTTCTGCTCTCTCTAGGCTCTCCATGCTGACTCCCCCTTTCTACTTCCTCTTTCCTCCTTGTCTCCTAGTCCCATCTATCTTGCTTTCCTATTGGCCAACAGTGCTTTATTCATTAATAAGAGAAACATATTTACAGAATGACATCTCCTACCATCTCCTCTTTTCAAGCAGAATGCCAGCCCACCGGCAGGGAAAACATACTTATTACACTAACTTGCTATCTATTGCTGTGATAAAACATTATGGCCAAAGCAAAGGGTTTATTTGGCTTACATGTCCCAGTTGCAACTCTTCACTGAAAGACATCAAGGCAGGTACTTGAGCAGAGCAGGAACCTCGAGACAGGAACAAAAGCAGAGGCCATGGAGAAACGCTGCTTGCTGGCTGGCTGTCCTCTGATTTCTTTCTCATATTATCAAGAACCACCCGCCAGGAGTAGCAACACTACCAGTAAACAGAGTCCTTTGACATCAATCATTAATCCAGGAAACGCCCCAGAGGTTTGTCTAAAGGCCAATCCAGTGGAGGCATTCTCCCAGTTGAGGGTCCAAAGTGACTCTAGTGTGTGTCAAATGGACAAAAGATTTACCAGGACAAGCCTTACTGTTAGGATCTAGAACACAGTAATGTTAATATATCTAGGAGGGCAACAGCCCTCAAGCTATAGCTTCTATGACCTGGGATACTCTGTGGACTTTCCTGTTCTGACCCTTTCCCCATAAGATCACACTCCTCCATTTCACATTATAGCTGGCAAGAGAGATGTCGTTCCCAGACAAGCTGGTACTTGCTGTACCATATGGAAAGGTAACTACTGTATTAGTCAGTGCTCTCCAGAAAAACAGAAGGATGTCTGTGTGTGTGTGTGTGAGAGAGAGAGAGAGAGAGACAGACAGACAGACAGACAGACAGAGACAGAGACAGAGAGAGTAACAAAGAGACAGAGACATAATTACAAAAGTGGAAAATTTCCATCATACCCAGGATAAAAGTTGAAGTACCTGAGAAATGAGCAGCATATGTCAGTTCTAGAAACTAGACATCTCAGAAACAGAAGGCTGGCAGTCTAAGGGCTTGTGCATATACAAATGTGGTTGAACAAAATAGGAGATTTGACACTTGTAGTCTTCATGAAGTAATCCTTCCTAGCCTGGATTGTAGTTTCCCACTGACCTTAATCATAAGGTACCATGATATTGAGATGCCCTTGGAGATCTTCCAGGCACACTTCTCTTTGCCTTCATTATGGGGTACCAGTCCAGTTTCACCTTAGTGGTATAGCTCTTGGCCATTATTATGACTCTATTCTTGACTGCTGACTCAGGGACCTGAGGAGCTGAAGTGCTAAGGAAGACATCCAGTTTGCAGCGCCTTAGAATAGATGTACCTCCTGGTAGAAGCATCCCTACTTTTGGAACAGAACTCTGGGCCAGCAGAGAAGCCAGTTGTAGGAGTAGGAAACACAAGGTTTGCCTGTGTGTCACTAGAGGGGACAGGGAGTGGTATCACCTGCTTTTTACTCCGTGATATCTGGACCATGAATCCTGATTGTTCAAGGGCAACCATATCATCTACATCAATCTGGGACTTGGATCACCTACTGAGGAATCGGAGCCCAGCCTTGTAAGGTACCATTGTTATGTAGTTGGTCCTTGTGGTGGTTTCAATAAAAATGATCCCCATAAGGAGCAGCACTCTTAGGCCTTCTTGGAGGAAGTGTGCCACCAGCCACCCCCCTCCTGCCACTTAATGACCCAGATGTAGACCTGTGGGCTCCTTCTCCAGCACCATGTCTACCTGGTTGCTGTTCTGCTTCCTGCCATGACAATCATGCACTCAACTTCTGAACTGTGATCCAGCCTCAATGAATTGTTTTCCTTATAAGAGTTATGGTGTCTCCTCATAGCAGTGGAACACTCACCAAGATAGTCCTGTTCCTGCATCTTCAAAAGACCATTGCATGATTTTGTCAAGCCAGCTGCTTCAGGAGAGTAAAGAACAGGGTGTAGCTAGTGACTCCTGAAAGCATGGCCCACTGCATCTGAAAAGGTAGTTCCTTGAGAGGAATCAATGCTGTGCAGAATAATCATGATGATGGATGAGGCACTCTGTAAGTTCACTGATGGCTTTAGAAAACATACCATATGCAGAGAGGCCAAATGTATCTTTGGAATAAGTGTCTAAGCTCATAAGGACTAAATCTTATCCCCTCCAGGAAGGAGTTATGTAGTCACCTGCCCAGTGTAGCCAATGAGATTTCACAGTCAAAGTAATGGGTGTGTTTTCTCAGTGACTATGCCAAGCCTCTGTCCTTCTGTCCTTACTTGTGGGGCTGAAGGAATGCTAATGCTGCCAGTGTGATGGGCCAGGGGGACAGATCAATGTGATAGACCAAAGGGATGCTCTGCCAGCGTGATGGACCAGAGGGATGGACCAATGTTACAGACCAGACAGATGCTGCCAATGTAATGATCCAGGGGGATGGATCAGTGTGATGGACCAGGGGGATGCTGCCAGTGTGATGGACCAGGGGGATGGATCAGTGTGATGGACCAGGGGGATGCTGCCAGTGTGATGGACCAGGGGGATGCTGCCAGTGTGATGGACCAGGGGGATGGATCAGTGTGATGGACCAGGGGGATGCTGCCAGTGTGATGGACCAGGGGGATGCTGCCAGTGTGATGGACCAGGGGGACGCTGCCAGTGTGATGGACCAGGGGGACGCTGCCAGTGTGATGGACCAGGGGGATGCTGCCAGCGTGATGGACCAGGGGGATGCTGCCAGCGTGATGGACCAGGGGGATGGATCAGTGTGATGGACCAGGGGGATGCTGCCAGTGTGACCTGGTTCAGTTTGGTCCAGTGTTTCAAAGATAATTTCTTGAGTCATTTCAAGATGGTGCTGTTGGCAGCAGGTGCCTCCCAAAACAGATACTTGTAGCAATAGTGGTGCTAGCCACAGAGTGGTGTCCAGCCATGGAGTCCCAGTTCAGTATGGGAGCAGCCCCCTTAAACATCCTAGAGGATAAGAGTGCTCTGTGCCTGTGTGTGGGCCTCAGTGAGGAAGCTGGTGATGAGGGAGGAAAGGAACTAGATGCAATGAGGGTGAGAAGCCCACAGTGGCCTCACTAAAGATGAGGTGGTCTGGCCCCGGGAACTGTGTGGAGATCTGGACTGAGGATGGGTTTGCGCTAGTGAGGACAGTCGGTTCCCAGTAATTCCCGGCAATCACCTTCAGTCTGTGGTGCAGGTAAGTTCTGGCTCTCAGTGGATTTGCTCCCGAATGCTGCCATCCACACGTGTGCCTCGTTAGAATGCT
The DNA here is from genome assembly GCA_030556225.1 of Cricetiscus sungorus. Lineage (NCBI taxonomy): Eukaryota > Metazoa > Chordata > Mammalia > Rodentia > Cricetidae > Cricetiscus > Cricetiscus sungorus. The sequence goes on along the minus strand of JANBXA010000190.1, from coordinate 24,633,272 downwards.
CTGTCCCTTGTGACTAATCAGGTTGAAGCACTGTATATTTTTGCCGCCTATCTTGTCACAAAACCACATTCGTTTTGTTTTCAATTACCGGGATGCTCACGGAAAGGCCTTATCTAGCAAAGACACAGCTTGCACCTCCCCTGTGAGGTATTGCTCTGCCTTTTTGCAGGGACTTCCTCAGGTGCTGGGCGAGCACGTCTATTTCCTGCCCCTCCGCGCAACAGCCTCCTCTGTCATTCCAACATCACTGTATCCCATCACCTATTCACATGCTGACTGACCTCCACCGTGTCAGATTACAGGTCGGAAAGACTTTCTTCCTGTATTTCATTGAGACGTAGGAGTCTGGGAGGCCTCTAGACAAAGCAGCCATTTCCACAAAGCTGTGTAGGCACCAAAGCCATGCAAGCTGATTTGTCTGCTCGGTTTCCTGAGTTAAACTGCGAGACTTGACAACTGAAACAATCACTGAGAACTCCCTTCTGCTAGAGCCAACGCAATCTGTGGGAAGGAATTCCAGGTCCCGCCTTGACATACTGGCCCATGGGTCTCTGTGGCACTGGGACTCGGAGTTTCTGGAGCTGCCATGCAGAAGCATAATGCCTGTCAAGGCAGCCACTGTCCCGGAGCAGGTCACATTGAAAGGGGCAGAGTCATGGTTTTGTAGGCACACAAGCCAAAGAAAATATCAAATAGAAATGTCCCTGGCCACCTGTGTCCCAGGACACAGGTGCAGATGCTCTTGTCTTGCACTGTCTCTCCCAGAAGAGTGCGTCCATTCCTTCCTCTCCCTGTCTGAGTTTGACCCTTACCCTCCTCTGTTTGTCCCTCCTTCGTTCCTCTTATACCACCTGCTGTGCTGGATGCTGAGATAGTGACAGGTCACATGGTTATGCTCTGAAGGCAGTAAGGTGGCTCCCATGATAGGGAGGGAAGGTGACACTGTGAGTGGTGACTTGGACAAGGAAACATATGAGGTGAACCCTGAGGCGGGACAAGGAGCCAGACAGGGTTAACTAGGGGCGGAGCTCAGAGGGCCCCCAGTTCAAGCCTCCTAAGACCCCAAGTCTCTGGGTAGTACAGGGAGCGCCGAGAATGGGAAAGAGCCGTAAAAGCAAAGCAGGGTCACAGGCCAGGCGTCCTCTGAGGCTGGATCTGGGGAGGTTACTCAGTGAAGGGCCTGGGTTCAATCCCCAGCATCACACAGAAGTTCACAGTGATCTGTAACTCTGGTGCCAGGGGATCAATCCCATGGTCCCCATGGGCAGCAGGCACCCACGTGGTATTCAGACAGGCTTGCAGTAAAACACGCACCCACGTTGTTAAGGAGAGAAAGAAGGCAGGGGCAGACAGGTGTGTTAGGGTCGGCACTTTCAGTGGAGCTTCTAGAACTGGATTTTAGCCTGCCTGCCCCTCTGGCCTTAGCACCGGCTTGGGAAGGGGGACTTCCTTACTTGCCTTCATCGCTGTGGGTGGGAAAACCCGAAGGCCCCCAGGGAGAAACTTTACGCTTTTGCCCAGCAGCTTGTAGAGAATTCTTTGCTTTATCTCCTACGGATGCGCATGGGCCATACCCAGTAGCTTGTGCCGGGAGGGGGAAGGGAGGGATAGGACAAGGGTCAGCCTCCCTGGACTTGTGTGAAGCCGGGGCAAAGAAGGACTTCCTGTGCCACACGCCTGGTTAGTACGTGAGGGCTACTGAACATGCCTGCACCGGGCTGTGCTGCCTGCCTGGCTTCCTGTGGCTGGGCAATGAGGCGCCTGTCTACCATGAGCGTATTTGGCTTGTGTCCTAAACACAGCTGTGTGCCCTTGGGAGCAAGCCAGAGCCCAGACAAGCCACTGAGATTGCCTGCTTTATGTAATAATTAAGGGAAACAAAACTGTGATTCAAATTTGGCGGTGTCTGTTCTCGTTCTGGGCTCATCCCTCCTGGTAGTCATGGAGGCCATGCCACCAGCCAGTGTCAGTCACAGGAGAAGTTAAGTTGGGTGTCATCAGGCGTCAGCCGCCATCCCATTATGTCAGTCAAGCTGACTCGCAGGAGGTGAATGACGCTCAGGGCTCTTTGCTTCCCAGGAGGAAAGCTGAGCTACGTCTGGGGCAGGTGACCTGGTCCAACCCTCCAGCTGGAAATAAGGGGCTGAAACTCAGTCAGGAATCTGACTTGGCTGCGTGGAAACTTTAGTAACTTGGTATATAGTCCCCCCACCCCCAACACTCAATGAGGAGAGACAGTTTAATCATTTTGTTCATAGTCTCGGCACATACTGACTCTGCAGTGAAGATCCTTGAGAACAATGTCTAAGACCACCTAGGTGACACAGTGTCAGTGTGCTTACGTAAGGAGTTACCTGTTTTTTCCTGCGGGAGCCTAAAGGAGATTTCGGTGGCAACTTATACCTGATTTACAGCCACTGATACAAAAAAAAAACAAAAACAAAAACAAAAAACCAACACAATACAGGTGCCTTGTACCTTACTTCATACACTGAGTTGCTCTTCAAACCATGACTGGCCCTCCACTAATCCACACACAACCTTCACCAGGTCCCCGTGGTTGTTAGTGGAGGGTAACGATGATTGAGGGTGTTCCTATGAGGAAGATTTATTGAATTTATCAGCTTACCCTACTGGTACCCTGGGCACCTCTACCAACCAGACAGAGCCCTACAGCATTTTGGTTGAGGCCCTGAGATAAGCCATCCCACAATGGTCAGATAATGGGGTCCAACCACCCAGGATGTCATAATCCAGATGAAATGACAAAGCAGGAATAGTGTGCAGAAGGGGGTCATTGAGACAAGGGTTCAGAAATCCAGATTGTAAGCAGGATAAACCTTGCCATTCTTAAGCAATCTTCATCAAGAAGAGTTATCCGGGCCTCTTTCGTCAGGGATGGCAATGACACTTAGCATGTCCTGACTCAGGGAAAGTGTTGAGGACTGGAAACATTGACCAAGCTTGGTCAAATAACTGATAGCTGTGACTTTGTCAAGGAGAAGCTTCCCAGAGGAGGAGGTATATGCCTGCGTTTGCAAGAGGAAATAGGATTTAGCTGGAACATGGCATTTCAGATAGAGGGAAAGGCAAGAACACAGTCCTGAGGAGTGTTGTGTGTGAGCAAAGATACTTGGTGGCTCATTCATTGTGGGGACATGGAGTGTTAGGTGATGGAGAATGGGACATGGAGTGTTAGCTGATGGAGAATGGGGGCACAGAGTATTAGGTGATGGAGAATGGGACACGGAGAGTTAGGTGATGGAGAATGGGGGCACAGAGTGTTAGGTGATGGAGAATGGGGGCACAGAGTGTTAGGTGATGGAGAATGGGGGCACAGAGTGTTAGGTGATGGAGAATGGGGGCACAGAGTGTTAGGTAATGGAGAATGGGGGCACAGAGTGTTAGGTGATGGAGAATGGGGGCACAGAGTGTTAGGTGATAGAGAATGGGACATGTAGTGTTAGGTGATGGAGAATGGGGGCACAGAGTGTTAGGTGATGGAGAATGGGGGCACAGAGTGTTAGGTGATGGAGAATGGGGGCACAGAGTGTTAGGTGATGGAGAATGGGACATGTAGTGTTAGGTGATGGAGAATGGGGGCACAGAGTGTTAGGTGATGGAGAATGGGGGCACAGAGTGTTAGGTGATGGAGAATGGGGGCACAGAGTGTTAGGTGATGGAGAATGGGACATGTAGTGTTAGGTGATGGAGAATGGGAACATGGAGTATTAAGTGATGGAGAGCCATAAGTGGTGAGGACTGGAGAGTTGTACTTTTTGAACCTCATACAACAGTTGAGGGTGTCCTGTGGAGGATGCTAAACACAGATGAGGCACCAGTGTGCCTGGGTGTTGTATGTGTTCTCTATACACAGAGAGGCTCTGGTCTTGCCAACTGTGCATTGATGAAGCCAGGATCTGTTTGCTTGAATCCAATGCTGAAGCGTTATTTGCAGATTATTGTCCTTACCAGTGGCAGACTCAACATCAATGATGGTCTAGAGGATGAGTGAGTGCCTTGGGGCCTGGACCACTTAGTGGGTGTGTCAACCTCATGGCAAGGTCCTATCTGCCATGGGGTCTCCTGGGGGATAAAAGGGAACCATCAAGCAAATCCTAATCAGATTTCCCAGGCAGGCATCTGCCTAGCCTGATTTAGATTACCATACATTATCCTCAGCTCAGAGAACTTGTGATGGTGGCAAGATTAGCTCACACTTTGCATTTGCCCTGGGAGTTACACAGCAGCAAGCCTGTTTGTCAGCTAATGCTCCAAAGTTTCCAGCCCCCATGGGGGCCATGCCTCAAATTCGGCTTAATGTTTTATTCAAATGCAGTGGAATGGGGGTGCAGGCTGGTTGCAAGCTGGAAACATTGAGGATGGAGGAGACGCCATTGGGGCCCTCTCCAGTTTTTCTATCACTCTCTGAATAGGACCCCACATGTTAGATCCCAAGGTGGGGATTTGGGGGAGCCCTGCTTAGTGCATGCATGAGCTTTCTCATCGCTATGGCAAAATACCTCAAGGAAGGAAAAGGTTCAGGCGGACTCACAACTTGAGAAGATGCCCAGGAAGGAGGCAGCTGGCCACATGTGTTCACACTCAGGATGCAGAAAGAGAAAGGAAACGGGCAGGTTATAAACCCTCAAGTCCCACCCCCAGTGACTCAGTTCCTTCAGTGAAGTCTTCCTCCTAGAGGTTTCACAACCTTCCAAATGAGCATTCCCAGCCTAGGACTGAGAGTACAAGCATATGAGTCTATAGCGCACTGGTTCTCAATCTGTGGGTCCTGGCCCTTTTGGCGTGAGAGGGGGAGGGGCTGTCAAAAGAACTTTTCATAGGAGTCATATATCAGATATTCTACATACCAGGTATTTATGTCATGATTCGTAAGAGTAGCAAAAATACAGTCATGAAGTAGCAACAAAAGAAATTTCATGGTTGGGGTTAAAGGGTTGAGGATCAGTGCTATAGAGGATGTCCATCCATCATGCAAAATAGATTCATTCTACCTTCCAGAATCCATAGTCTTTAACAGTCCCAACCCTGTCCAAAAGTACAGTCTCTTGAGACTCAAGATTATTTCATACTGTGACTCCATATAAGTAAAAGAAAGGTTACATCCTTCCAAAATGAATACAAAAACAAACATCCCACAAGATGGAAGAATGAGAACAAAGTAAGGAAAAACAGACCCAGGTAAGATCAAAATTCATCGGGGAAAATTCCAACCCTACAGTTCCACGTCTACCATTTAGGGCTACTGATGAAATAGTCTGATATCACCTTGGGCAGCCCTGTCCCCCCAGCTCTGTCGCCTACAGCACATTCAACCGTATCTCCTGGGGTACACTACCGTTTGTTGGTACCCACAACCCTGTCACCTTCCACATCTTCACGTTTCTACAGCGACAGAGGCTGCACTTCATAGCTTCATACAGCGGCCTCTCAGAAGGCTCTCCTTGGCTCCTTGCCGGACTCTAGCCTCGACACCTATTTCCTGCTTTTTGGGAACCTTGGCTACAACTTCCAGGGCCCCCTCACTCTTGAATTTTTCGTGCAGCAACTTCAGTATCATAAACATGGCCTTGTTGTTTTCTTCTGACAGCCTAAGAAGCTCCCTGGCCCCTTGATCTGCAGTTAACACAGGGTGTGCACACCTTTGTGGTTGAGCCTGAGAAAACACTTTACCCGGGCTATTGCTTTTGAGCAGGGGGTCCTTTTTGTGATACTCCTATTCAGGTTCTCTCCTTTAAAGTGAATCTGAATTTCCACAAGTCAGAGACATTGATGGGCAGGGTCTTCCCAGGACCATGTTTCTCTTTCCATAACAGCTGCAGCCACTTCCTGACCTCCTCTGTCTGCACCTTTAATTTGCTCCTCTTATTTTCATCACTAAACTGCATGAATCCCAGCTTTTCACTCCACTGTTTTCTTTCTTGCCATGAACAAGGAGAAGAACACTGAGCACTAACCATGCCACAGCCTGAATATTGTCTTTCTTGAAATTTCCTCTGCCAAACAAATTTGTCAGTTACTTTTGAATTCATCCTCACTCAGATTTCTAGGACATATGTAGTAAAAACGCATCCAGGGTCTTTGCCAGAATGTAACACAAATGGCCACTAGCTCAGTTCCTAATAGATAGTCTTTGTTCCCCCTCTGAAATGTCATGAATCAGATCTGCCTCCACGGACCACATTTCCCTTGCAAACTCAGCATTCCAAATTCCAAGTAGATGACCCAGACACTGTTTGCAACATCCTCAGGGCTTCTGAGCTCTTTACATTTCTCCTACAAACCAGTTTCAAAGTCTATGAATCATGCGGTCAGGATTATTATAGCAACAACCCCACTTGTGCTACCAATTTATATATTAGTTATTTTTCTCATTGCCATGACAAAATACCCGAGGAAAACAAATTAAGGAAAAAGGGTGTATTTGAGTCTATCATTTAAGGAAGCATAGAGTGCATCATGGAGGGAATGCATGGTAACAGGATCCTGAGGGAGACTTGTCACATTGTGTTTGTTGCTGAGATCCAGAAAGCAGAGAGGGAAGAAGGTTGGGCTGCAAAGCCTCTTGTGTACCCCCACACCCTGTGGCCTGTTTCTTCAGTGAGACTGTCTCTCCATTCTAAAGGTTCCCCAGCCTTTGCAAACACCAACCCCAGCTAGCAACCACGTGTTCAAACGTATGAGCTGTGAGGGACCTCCCACAGCTCCCCATGGACAGGTGCATGCAGTTTACCTGCTTCCTGCTTGCTGACAGAATGAAGGACCCTAAAGCAAATTCCTTGCATCATCAAGGACCGGCAATAGCTGTCACTGATGGTGGAATAATATGCACACTCATTAGCACAGTGTCGATAAGTCTTCCTATTCTGCTGTAAGGCAATCTTTCCCTACCAATAACCACAGATTTCTAGCCCACAGCACTCAGCACCATAGCCTCTACTTCCCTTTTTTCCATATATATGCCCCTGTTGTCACTTCTTCCCAGAATGCTTCACTTCAAGATGATGGCGAACTTTCCCCTGTGTTTTCAGTACTCCATCCTCATTGGCAAAGTCAGAGCCTGCCCCAAATCTCAGAGCTGGCGAGCCAGTGACTAGACATCTGCTTTTGAAAGACCAAAAGTAAAGTTAAGGAAACCCCCTACTTAAAATGAAAGATAGTCTGACCTAGAAAGCACAGGCAACTTCACTCACAGGGCCCTAGGATAGCAGGATACCAAGAATTCACACTGCCCCTCCCGCCAGTGATAGCTGCAACTCCGGTTTGCCCAGACAAGATTAATTAGCACACCCTGAGGCCTTAAGGTCCTACTGATCAAAACAGTGAGACCATCCAGCCCCATGACTGGTCACGTACTCAACATACTCAATGGACAGGGGTTCACAGCCTCATCCTAAGCTTGTGTTTTTTCCTTTAAAAGTACCCGCACCCAGAAAATGTTGCTTCTAGCCTGCGTGCTGAGGGAGCCCATTTGCGCAAACATATTCCGTTCATTAAAGCCTCTTGTGTGTTGCATCAACTGAACTGGACATTGAGTTCTTGGGGGTACCGACCGAAACGGGGAGACTCCTCACTCTGAGGGTCTTACATTTTAACTCTTGTTACTGGATCTTGGGATTAAACTGCAGTCAGTCTCTGCTAGGTGAGGGCGGAGCAAAGCAAACACTCAGCTGTGATTCTCCATGTTATTCAGACTGTGCCTGGGGTGGGGGTGGGGCTGCTGAATTCGTAGAGAAATGGTTGCCAAGAGAGGGTGAGGGGACCCAGGACTCCCGGATGCTCTGATGAAATAGAGTATACCTGATGAGTCCGGCAGGTCAGAGAGTCCCGCAGACCTGGAAGTCACCCTGTGGGGCATCTGTGTAAGCTAAATACACACAATCAGAGCATAAACAAGGTACCCTCTAAGGAATTCAGAACCGTGCCTTTATTTTTAGATCACATTTGGAAGACGTGGAAGTGGGGAGTGGTTTTGTGCTGCACGTGGCTAGAAACCGATCTTGTCCTTCCTTTCTTCAGAGCCTGCCCCAGATCTCTTTCGGAGAAGTCTGGGGCTGGATTCTGCCATGTTGCATGGTCCCATTTTTATAATTAAAAAATCTGTTTTTAATGCAAGAGGAAAATAATGCTGGAGTTTAAACAGCTCAGACAGCTCGGAAACATCCGCAGTCTCTTATTAGCGAGCACTGTTTTCTGAGGTACTGCTCTCTGGGGCTGGACACTGTGGTAGACTCCAGAGAAGCCGGGAGAAGCCACACTCAGCACCTATCATGTTAGTCTCAGAGACAAGATCCCCGTCCTCTCATATATGTGCCATACTGGGTGAAAATCGGAAACAAATACATGTCAGCCAGGGGAGAGGCGGGGCAGGGCGGGGCAGGGCGGGGCAGGGCAGGGGTGCTGACTCTGAACATTTTATCCCTGCAGCTCACAGAAGTGGCATGGGGTGGGGGTTCAACACCTCAACGAGCAGAGGTTTTAATTTAGACCCCACCAATCACATTCTAACAGGAGAATAGATGGTGGACAGCCAAGCACTGGTCCTGGGGCAGCTTTGTGGGAATGAAGGTGTGTTTGTGTGTGTGGGGGGAGGGGAGGGTAGAGGCCCCTCAGGGCAAGCAGAGAAGAGGGTGTGGCAGGAAGCTCTGGCAGACTAACCCCACCAGGCCTTGGGGGATTCCAGGAGGATACTCTGTCATTGGTCTTGACATCCTGTTTGGCCTCTGTCTCTACCAAGACACTACAACAATGGTTTTCTCTCTTCCTTCTTCTTCTTCTTCTTCTTCTTCTTCTTCTTCTTCTTCTTCTTCTTCTTCTTCTTCTTCTTCTTCTTCTCCTTCTCCTTCTCCTTCTCCTTCTCCTTCTCCTCCTTCTCCTTCTCCTTCTCCTTCTTCTTCTTCTTCTCCTTCTTCTTCTTCTCCTCCTCCTCCTCGTCCTCCTTGTCCTCCTCGTCCTCGTCCTCCTCCTCCTCCTCCTCTTCCTCCTCCTCCTTTTGAGGAACCACAGAACCACAGACACAGATGGTTGTGCTTACTGGGTTACATCCACAGCCTTCTCTCTCTCTCTTCTCTCTCTCTCTCTCTCTCTCTCTCTCTCTCTCTCTCTCTCTCTCTCTCTCTTGTTTCCTTGTAAATAATGTTTTCCCCTTTTTATTTAAATTTGAAACAAGGCTATTTTACATGTCAATCCCAGTTCACTCACCCTCCCATCCTCCCCTATAAGCCCCACCAAACCCCAGCCCATCCCTTTTCTGCTCCCCAGGGATGGTGAGGCTTTCTATGGGGAGTATTCAAAGTCTGTCATATCATCTGAAGCAGGGACTAGGCCCTCCCCCATGTGTCTAGGCTGGGAAAGTAAGTATCCCTCTATGTGGAATGGGCTCCCAAAGTCCATTCGTATACTAGGGGTAAATACTGATCCACTACCAGAGGCCACACAGACTGCCTAATCCTCCTAACTAACACCACATTCAGGGGGTCTGGGTCGGTCCTGTGCTGGTTTCTCAGGTAAAAAAGTCTAGGGTCTATGAGCTTCCCCCTTGTTCAGGTCAGCTGTTTCTGTGGGTTTCTCCAGCCTGGTCTTGACCCCTTTGCTCATCACTCCTCCCTCACCGAAACTGATTCCAGGAGTTTGGCTCAGTGTTTAGCTGTGGGTCTCTGCTTCTGCTTCCATTAGCTACTAGATGAAGGCCCTAGGGTGGCATATAGGGTACTCATCAATCTCATTATTTTGGAAGGGCATTTAAAGTAGCCTCTCCACTATTGCTTAGATTGTTATTTGGGGTCATCCTTGTAGATCTCTGGACATTTCCCTAGTGCCAGATTCCTCTTAAAACCTATAATGGCTTCCTCTTATTATGGTATCTCTTTTCTTGCTCTCCTCTATTCTTTCCCTGTCTCAATCTTCCTGCTTCCTTGTGCCCACCTCTCCCCTCCTCTTCTCTCCTTTTCTTTCTCCTAACTCCCTCTCCCCTCCCCCATTCTCCCAATTTGCTCAAGAGACCTTGTCGCTCTTCCCTTCTCCAGGGGACCATGCATGTCTCTCTTAGGGTCCTCCTTGTTTCCTAGCTTTTCTGGTGGTGTGAATTATAGGCTGGTGATTCTCTACTCTATGTCTAAAATCCATATATAAGAGAGTACATACCATGTTTGGTTTTTTTTTTTTTGTTCTTTTGGTTTTTTTTTTTTTTGTGACTGGGTCACCTCACTCTAGTTCATTCCATTTGCCTGTGAATTTCAAGATTCCATTGATATTTTTCCACTGAGTATACTCCATTGTGTAGATGTGCCACATCTTCTTTATCCATTCTTCAGTTGAAGGGCATCTAGGTTGCCTCCAGGTTCTGGCTATTACAAATAACGCTGCGATGAACATAGTTGAACAGATGTCCTTGTTGTACGAATGTCACAGCCTTCTCTTTACTTTTTATTCTGAGACGAGATCTCATTTAAATTTCCCGATGGCCTTGAAGGTGGGAACCAGCTGTTTTCCAGCTCTGATGGACCAGGTCTAGCAGAATTTTTCAAAAGGCTCTTCAGAGTCAATGCTACTTTTTTTTTTTATCTCAGCTCTGAATCCATCATTTCTGGGCAAGATCTGTTTATTTAATGTGTGTTCATTTCAGTGGGATAATTTCCAATGTGTTATTTCAAATTCCCTTTGTTGGGTATCCCCCTCCGAAGGCCCAGCCCGGCCACTCCTGCTCTCTGCCTCCTTGAGCTGGTGCCGCCCACTGGTGCCCCCCCCAAGTCTTCCTAGCCTGTTCTCTCTTCCCCACAAGCCTCCTGGACTTTGAGGCCTCCTGGATGCTCTTTCCTTCCCTAGTTCTCTCTCTCCCTCTCTCTCTGCCCACATCAGGCACTTGGAATCCCTAACTCAGCTGTGGCCGGAAGCTGCTTCCAGGGAGTGGCCCCTGGCGTCCTCACATGCGGACTTCTCTGAAGATGTCTTTGATGTGTGGAATGCCCCAGCAGGCCAGGTGCTCATTTGCCCACTGGCTGAAACTGCCCTGATTTCAAAGGCAGCAAATGCCGTGTTTAACACCCCATGATGGACTTTCTCTGGGAGAAACCTCTGTGGAGTCTAAAGAAAGCACAACCAGCATTCCATTACCCAAGGGCAGATGCGGCTTCCAGAGGCCTTACATTCATCTCTGTTCCCGGGGGGCTCTCATCCAGCCTTCTGTCAATTAATTCCGTCTTCTAGTCTTGTGGGCTTTACTCTTTTTTAAGTTACTTCTTTATAAGTTTATCTTTGGGCGCTGCCTAAAAGTTTCTGGTAGAAGGGAAATTGTTGTTCTTTTGTTACAGTGGTCCCGGACCATGTGAGAGCATAGCAGGTTCCATAGCAGGTGAGGGTGATGAGGCGGAGGGAATAACACGCCAGGCAGATAGAGCTTGAATGAGGCATTTGTTTAGAAATGGAAATGAGGGGGGAAGAAAAGAGACATAGAGGCAACAGGAATAGAAGAGAAGAGAGAGGGGGTGGGGAGAGAGAGAGTGTGTAGTGCTGGGAGGCAAAAGAGAGTGTAAATGGGCGGGGTCTGGCTTTTAAAGGGTCCTTTGCACCTGCCTGCAGACTATGTACTCATGGAACCCTGGGCTGACCAGAGCACTGCCTGAGTGCATTCTGCCAGGTGACAGGGGCAGGCCAGCATAATGCCTGAGTCCTTACAGACATGATCTGAAACGTAAGGGAGAGAGAGGAAGGGCAGGAGGGAGGAAGAGGGGGGAAAGCAGAGATGGGGAAGAAGGGGTAATTATCACTGTGTGACATGGACACCAGCACTTTACCCACCATAAACGTGCTTTGGAAGAACACTGTAAGGAGAGGGAAAGCCATCAGGGTTTTGACACTGCATTAGCTATTGGCTTCACGAACCATCAGCCATCAGTTAGCTGCATATGTTTTTTATGAGCATCAGACTTGCTTTTCGTCCGGGTTACTTTCACTCTGGGTCTCCCTGTAGCTGATGGACATTGACAAGAACATCATATTGGGTATTGCCGTTTCTAATTAGGGATTTAAATTTCTAATGAGGTTCAGTAGGCAGTGATTGATTATTTATTGATGAATACGTGCCTTTCAGATAAGCAAACTTTTGCATATGTACATACGTGCACACATAGTCGGGACGGTGGGCTACATTTTGCATCACTGTAGCCTTTCAAGTTCACTTTGGCAAAATCTGCACAGCCATCATGGTACCACACTTCCCCAGCCTCTAGGTAGGAGATGTGGTAATTATGTCTGTCCCGTGTTCACTGCCTAGAGGAGAGCAGGTGTACTCCTTCCTCTGGCTGCACAAAGAGGGCACTTGCCTCACAGCCTGCCAAGTGACCTTGATGCAGACATTGGAGGGAACTGAGGACAGACTGGCCATTTGTGTGATCATGTAGCAGGAACATCCTTATTGATGACACACAGGCCTACCATGGGACTTACTTGGGGGGGGGTGTTTATTTGAGATGCTTTGATACTCAAGACGGCTGGGTGGGGTGAATGTTGTTGCCTTAGATTCATTCAGCCATGAGGAAGTTTTGGTGGGGGCATAATACAGTAGCCATTCCCCAGTGCTTGGTACCCAAGTCTGGATGTATCTATAGCATTAAAGTGAGCATAAACATAGTTGAAAATAGACATATGGGGCCTGGAAGTAGCTCAGTAGCAGAGTAATTGCCTAGTGTTTGTGAAACCCTAAGTTTAATTCCAGCACCACACACAGAGAGAGACAAACACACACACACACACACACACACACACACACACACACAGACCCACTTACATATACATACACACTTATACACATACCCACACAGATTCACACACACTGACACACACAAACACAAGAGAGAAATACACACACAGAGACAGACAGACACACAAACACACACACTGATGGGACAGTAAAATCCTCTTTTTAATTGTTACTAATAGATTTTAATTTTATTATGAACTTTGAACAAACTACAAATGACTCACTGTTGAGTGATCTCTCTCATCTCTTATCTATTTCCCTGGCTCTCTCCCTCTGTGTGTGTGCGCACCTCTCTCTCTCTCTTTCTCTCCCCTCCACCCAGTGTGTGTGTGTGTGTGCACGCGCGCGTGCGTGTGTGTGAGCGTATGTGTGTGTATGTTTGTATGTGTGTGTGTGCACGCGCGTGTGCGTGTGTGTGAGCGTATGGCATATGTGTGTGTATGTTTGTGTGTGTGCGTGTGAGTATGTGTGTGTGTGTGTGTGTGTGTGAGTGTGTGTATGAGTGTGTATGTTTGTATGTGTGTGTGTGCACGCGCGCGTGCGTGTGTGTGAGCGTATGTGTGTGTATGTTTGTGTGTGTGCGTGTGAGTGTGTGAGTATGTGTGTGTGTGAGTGTGTGTGTGAGTGTGTGTATGAGTGTGTATGTTTGTATGTGTGTGTGTGCACGCGCGCGTGCGTGTGTGTGTGTGAGCGTATGTGTGTGTATGTTTGTGTGTGTGCGTGTGAGTGTGTGTGAGTATGTGTGTGTGAGTGTGTGTATGAGTGTGTATGTTTGTATGTGTGTGTGTGCATGCGCGCGTGCGTGTGTGTGTGAGCGTATGTGTGTGTGTTTGTATGTGTGTGTGTGCATGCGCGCGTGCGTGTGTGTGAGCGTATGTGTGTGTATGTTTGTGTGTGTGCGTGTGAGTGTGTGTGAGTATGTGTGTGTGTGTATGTGTGTGAGTGTGTGTATGAGTGTGTGAGTGTGTTTGTGTGTGTGTTTGTGTGTTGATGTATCCACATACATACCTCTAAGCTGTGTTTATCCAAATGCTGAGGGTGGAGAAGCCTAGTGAGCCGAGGGGAGGTCTGGGACCCTCTCTGTAAAACACTACATAGATTGCCAGCCCTGTTATTTGACAAGCCAGTAAAATAGCTAGACTGTTTTTTCTAACTGAAAGATGAAAAATAGGTTAAGGAATTTACGGAGTCCCATTGCTGCTAAATGGTCAGACTGGGATTGGAACCTGGATCCCATCCTATTAGCTGCTGAGCTAACAGTAACATTCAAAAGAGAAATCCAGCAGCTCCCAGTAGGTCAAACCATAACAAAAGCTTTGTTTTTTTGATCCCTGCTGTCAGGATCTGAATGAGAGGTGTCCCTTGAAGCTTGTGGATTTGAAGGCTTGGTCTTGAGTGGTGTTCAGAGTCGGGATTTGGGGAGTGACTGCTTGGGCATGGCCCTGCCTTCATCACGGTTTACCCATGGGTGCAGTCATGTTCTTAGGGGCTGTGCCTGTCCTGAGCCTTCATCTATGTGCATTTCACTTCTGTCTGTTATTAGCCTCTGCCACACGCCCTGAATATCGTGGTAGTCTGCCTTCCCTCAATCTCAACAAAGCAGATCCAGTCAACTCAGTAAACTGGAAGAATGCCCCATCCCTGAGTTATTAGACGTTTTGTCACATCAATGATAAGTCTAACTGGTACATTAACAGTCACTCATCTGTCCATAAACAGCTTACTATAGAAACAGAATATTCGCACCCATAAAGGGTTCAATCCTGTAGAGCTCCAGCCACACAATTGTACTCAAAATACTTATTTTTTCCCTTCCCGTTGCAACATAGAAGTGTATCCCTTGTAGCCCCTGCTCACATGATACCCTGCCTACAGCTTCCCATTTGGGGGGATAGTTCTGTGTTTCCACTCCCAGCTCCCACTTTCTGTCCAGGTCCTTGTGCCTGGTGCGGGAAGTAATTTTTTCTTCACAGCTCACTTTCCATGTTAGCTCTCATGATGTCTGGCACATTTCCCTTGATCATTTTTATAAGCTCCTTGAGGGCAAGACTAAGCTGTAGAGTTGGAAAGAATGAGTAGAAAGTAGAAATTAGCTCTGCAAATATCTCTGGGCCTCCAACAGTGGGGAACGTGAAATGCTGGGTAGACCAAATATGCAAAAAGGTGGCTTAGACCCCAGAAATGTGCCATTCAGTTCCCATCCCTTTTGTCTTGCTTTTTCGTGTTGTTTAACAAAACGAAGTATTTTGTAATTTAATTTTTGTATGTGTGCTTCGCCCTTCATGTTTGTCTGTACACCATGTGCATGCCTGTGGCCTACAGAGGCCAGAAGAGGGCACTGGAACCCCTGGAGTTACAGTGACAGATGGTGCTCTTAACAAGTGATCCATCTCGCTAGCCCCAGTGCAGAGAGTTTTTAAGACAAAGTTTGCTGTGTATCCCAGCTGGCCTTGCACTCTCCACCCCTTTGTCTTAGCCTCATGGGCACTAGAACTACAGATTACCACCCCTGGCTCTTTCGCTCTTCCGGGTGGTGACTCACCACCGAGACTGATGAAAGGCTGTGGCCGCTAAGGTGCCAAGCCGTGGTCCCCGAACTGAACAGCAGCAGTTTGGAAGATCTTGTGCTTTCCCATGTCCGAAGTTGAGGAAGACTCTAATCACAGAAATGCTCGCCTTCTGTGTCACAACTGTGCCCCACATCCTAGCATTGTTTTTTTTTTTAACTCCTATCCCAGTCCCACCCCAAGATGCCCAAGTCACATATGAAACAATGGTGAGGACAGCTAGAAAATGGCTTCAAGGGGGACAGCAGACTTGATTATGGAACAGGGAATTAAGGCATGTGTGAAAAAATAATTAGGAACCACAGCCTCAGGAAAAGTAGCCTGCGGGGAGATCTTGCAATTGGCTTGAAGCATGCCAAAGCCAATTCACCACCGGGTTAGGTCAGCTCGTGCCCTCCCCCTGGAGAGCAGAGAGGTGCGGGCAAGCTTGGAGAGGGAGGGATCTGAGATGTGTGTAGATGTTCTCTTCGGGCAAGCTGCTGAGGGAATGCCTGATCAGGTAGAGAAGGTTCCTTCTCTAGAAGGAATTCAGGAATTGAAGTTGAGCCACCTCAGGTGTACCCTGGCTTTCTTGTGGTTCCCAAGGCATTGACAGCAGACATCCATAGAATGTTGTAACTTTTTGACACAGAAGATCCTAAGTGTTTTATAGTTAGATATTTAAGACAAGAAATGTCTCCTTCATTCTGCAGAGATGGGTTCCCTGGCTAAAGAAATGTAATAAATGCACATTTGCTCACTGAGCCGAGTGAGGTAGAAATGTTTATGATCCCTAAGTTCTGACCTCATGTACAACTCAGAAGATAAATACTAAGCTTTGAAACAGATGCAGAAGAGACCTGTGTCTGATTGTTTCTGTGTCCCTGACCCACATCTTGGTGTTGGTTCAGTATTGTTTTCAAAATAGCAGTCCTGGAAAAATACTTTTGGAACCCTAATCATGATCTCAGTTGCTGGCAAAGGAACGGAGGGGCAGTTGGACCAAGCTTTGTTTCCTGCAAGCAGCTCTGCGTGCTCGATCAGTTAGCCTCTTTGTCACCAGAAATGAATCTAGTGACTTCTTCAGAAGACAGGGACCCTCAGAGCTGCCAGTAGGGCTTGGACAAAGAGCATAAACCAAGGTCCCTGCTGAAGAGAGTGAGTTGCCCATGGGTCAATCCCAGCTGCAGCCATCTCTAGGGTGCATTTGATGTTTGCATTTTCTTTGATGTGCTCCCTGAAGATGTAGCAGCCCTGGAAACCTGCCCAAAGCTATGCCATAGCTTGGGGAGAGGAGAGTTGGGTCTCTTCACATGTAGAACGAGAGACTAGCATCTTCAAGAATCACATTCCCACTAATACCACATAACAGATATCAGACATTGGGTGGAGATGAAGGGATGGGCACTAGTGTGTCCTTCATCATCCAGACCCAATGCACCCTCTGCGTGATCGCTAGTCACACGCGCAGCTGGAGTCTAGTTTCCTGGCTCACATGCCTTATATTCCCCCCAATGTGGCACTCCATGAATGACCAGTGATCAATTACATCACCACTTACTGAATTCTGAGGTGAGTTTACCTCTGTCAGCACAAATAAGAGGCAGTTAGGGTGTCCCTGGGGAAGATGTGTATATTAGAAACTGAGTGTGTGGTTAAGACTAGAATAGCCCAGGGCTTCCGAAACCGAGCAGGGATATCTCCCTGATTGCTATCTGACTTCCGCTCGTGTAAGGTAGGCCTGGGGTCTCCAGTGGAAAGGCTGAGAAAGAAAATAAACTCATCCTCTCAATTGCTTTATTAAATAATGCACAGATGACAATGCATGAAATATCCATGGGTCGGGAGTGAGCTCTCCCGCTGCAGGAGAGAGAGGCCTTTGTGTAATTGGTTTTTCTATGTGGCAGTGGAGATAGCTTGGAAATACTGTTACCATTTCCCTGTGCCACATCAAACCCTGTCTATGCGCGGAGGGATGAGCCCAAGTGTTCTTTGTTTTTTTCTGGACCCTTATTACCCTGCCACCACTGAAGCATCCAGATGAATGTGAGGGCATAGTGTGGTGTAGCCACATCTAGCGAAGTACAGCTATGTTCATATAAATCAGCTTACAAAGTCAGGTACTCTGTGAGGGTAGGAGATGAGGGCCTCTCTGAGCAACTTTGTAACAAGATGGGGTACTTGTTTCTTTGCCCGCCTAGAAGATTCAGGGACGTTGTGATTTGCACGTTTGTGTGTTGAAGGCCAGACCTGCTTTCCATACTGTTGTTCACCACAATTGTAGAATTCCTTCGGAAAGCCAGGTTTCCATGCAAGCAGAGACCTGCAGGCCAGATGCCAGGGGCCCAGGCTATCCACAGGCCACCAAAGCAAACTTGTCATGGCTTTCTGGTCTGTAAGACAGGCGGGGTACAAGCAACTGGCCTGGCACTCTTGCTGGCATTTTAAGTCACCTTTATAATTGGAGGCTCAGGGCTAGAGCATTTATCAGAGAGGCACGGTGGGAGCCATGCTGCCATCGGATGTGAATGGTGACTCAGACTCTAGTGCAAACGACTTTGCACTTGTTAGCTGGGGACCTCGGAGGTCACAGAGCACTGGCTGAATGCCTATCGTGTGTCCCCACGAGGCTTTCCTCTCTTGCCTCCATTTTCCTTAGATGTTTGTTATTTGCAGTATTTTTCTAGCAAATGCTTTGGGCTGAGAGTAAGGTGAAGCAGTCTGGGTGTAAATACAGCTGGCTCTTTATTGCCTAGAACCCACGAGTAGATTCCTCTTCGCGCCGCCACCATTTACAGAACACCTGTTATTAGCTGGGTCCCGACTCTTCCCTTGCTCACTGTTTCAGGTGGGGGCTTCAGGGGGGAGCTCCCACTTCCGGCAAATATTGGCTGATGTGTCCAGGTTCTGGCACAGTGTCAGCCTGTGTGAGGATAAATAAGATCGATTACATTTCCTTCAGTAGCTCACAACTAGGAAGGGAGTTACGCAAAAATGGCAACCCTTGGCTCACCCTTCTGTAGAGTGGTCTATGGCCTCTCCGTGCATCCAGCCTTAATTCGGGAGTGGGTGTATCTGGACTGGGTCACAGCCACGTAGTGGCCTCTCTGAGCTGGGTGGCAGTCGCTTGCTGCTTGCTCGCAACAAAAGACCCCTGCCCTGAGTTTCACTGAGGCTCCCCAGCATCTGCCCCTGGCTGCAGTGACTGTTTATGTATCTAGGAGATTGTGAGCAATGCCAAAGTAAGGGCTGGGCAGTCACTCCTGCGAGGCTCTGGGTCAGTCTGTGACTGTGTGCTTAGGCCAGTTAGTTAGTGTCTTGGCCATTGACTGTCCTTGTCGGAGTCATCGTGTCTTTCTTACAGATTGATCCTCTGGGCAGTGTAGCCAGCAGGGGCAGGGACGGTCGTGACTAGGGTCATCCCCTGGCTTGAGAATGGCCGCCTTCTTACTGTGAAGATTCAGGAAAGGAGAGTTCCGTGGGAGCACGGGAGAGTGTGAGTGTACAAGGTCTCTGTCCTCTCCTTATAAGGACACTCCGGTCCTGAGAAGCTACTCTCTTTATTTCATCTAAGTAGAATTGGTCCCCAAGAGCTTGACTTCAGGCACCCATCATTGGTATCTGGGATTCAGCACACAAAGCCCAGGTGGCTCTGGCGCTGTCCATAGCAGCTCCTGTGCCATCTGGTCCTCTCAGGCATCCCGCCGCTTGCCTGGTACGCAGCAGCCTTCCGTGACTGTCCACTTCTGTATGGCTGGGTTCGGCTCTCTACTCCAGACAGCTACAGGCCACCTCTCAGAAGCCGTTGGTATCATAGGCGCGCTGGGGAGAAAAAAGGGCAGAGAATGTGGATTTAGAGAGGAGGCCTGACTCTTGGCTTGGCTGTGTGTTCCGGGTTGATGACCAAGCCCCTCTGAGCGCCCCTTTCTCCTCACTGGTGGGATAGGAACGGTCACTCTTCCTCCTCAGGCTGTCTCAATGAGCCTTGTGCAGAGGCTGTTTCCTCAGGCCAAGCAACCGTCCTGTGAACATTGTGAACATTAGCCTGACGAGACCTTTTACACTTTGCTCTGTGGAGTGTGGCTAATTGGCAGAGTGATTTCACCTTTCCTAGCCTCCAGGTTGCCCTGTCCATGCCCACCTTCAAGTGGACTCCAGGCCCCCAGTGAGATAGTCATTACATAACGAGAACCGAGAAATAATAAAGAAAAAAAAACTCAATTTGGTAGAGGAGTAATGACTTAGATCAAATGTTCTCATAGGAAAAAAAATGTCTTATTTTGAATATCGTTGGTCCCATTAACAGAATTTAATCTAGTGGTGAGGATTTATGGGGCTGCAGCAATCTGTCTCGCCTGGTGTTGGGAAGTAAACACGAGGACTCCGTAGAACCTCCCAGCTTTTCAGCCTTCAACAGCATATCATCATTTACATATCAAACAGTGCGGCCTTCGCGTGTGTGTCTTTTTGCGCTCGGTGTAGATGTGTGTGTTTTTAAAATACATCACCGCGGACCGCCTGGATTTTCTTAGAAGTCCCTTAGAACTGTAACATGCCATTTGGTGTGAGAAAGGCCATGCATTAGCACAGCAAGAAAACAACTGTGTTGGGCCGTGCCTGGCATGCACACTGGGCCATGGCAGAAGAGCAGCCTCCATGCTGATAGACCCATCATGGAGGGACTTAATGCTACCCAGCCTACTGGCTGGAACCGCCCGGGGAGCAGCAGGCCTGAGGATGAGTCCCGCCAGTGAGGTGATGGTGGCTTCATTACTTTATGTGACAGAACCCATGTCTGTGCACCTAACAGCTAGTGCAATGCCACCAGCAGCACAGGGCTGTGGCAGAGGGTTAGTGAGCTAGTGTGTGACAGGTGTGCAGCCCAGTTCCCATGTGTACCTTCCCATGCCCAGGGACATAGGACAGCGTCCCGGCTGTTACTGTTACTGTCCCTTGCCTAGTGTCACAGTAGTTAGGGATTATTTAATTAGAGCCTGGAACATCCTAGCATACCCTTTGTAAAGGATATGCATGGGCGCTTTTACACGGCAGGGGCTTCTTGCAGTGCTGGAAGAGAATTCAGGTTATGTTCATATCTTTGATTGCTGTTGATGCATGCTGCTTTTCCATGGTGGCTCTTGCCACACAGCCATCCTTGCATATGTCACTGGACTAGGCAGCAAGCCCCGTGATGGCAGACTATTTGCCTCCCTACCCATTGCTGCATTTCTAGCTGATAAACTTGCTCTTTGCATATAGTAGGTGTGAAATTGATATCTGTTGTTTAATATCTCCATCTGGCTCCATCTGTCCCAGCCAGAACTGTCCCTTCTGGACTCCCATCCATGGACAGCTCTGAAGGCCAGTGTTCCCTTTGGCGTTGTTCCCCGGAATCAGTGTGATGGAGAAGGCAGGCGGAATACTAGGCCAGGGCTTCATAACCTTGGGCAGATCAGGCTCCTCAGCTCCGCAACAGTATGTACCTGAAGGAGGAAATATGGAAGACCCTTCCCAAGCTGAGTGGATCGTAGATGGCCTTTGAATGTTAAGGGACCCTCCTTTCTGTGTCTTTAGCTCCATCTAAGACCAGGTGTCCTTACCCACCTTCCTCCTGAGCTGTCTGACCCCTCAAACGTCATCAGCAGGAGATCATTCTCAGGGTCCCCAAACTTGAGCCCATTGGCACTCAGCTTTAGCTTTCTTCGATACAGCACATCACGCATTGTTGAAGTCTTACACCCTCCCCTCCATGCCCCTCCAAACCGAATGCCACAGCCTCACCCTCACCCAAGCACACTCCAGTCATGGTGACTGCAGAGGTCTCCAGATGTTGTCAAATATCTTCTGAGGCCACAGCATCATGATGGATGCATGGCTCCCTCCATAGATTTTTTTGCAGCTAACATCACAGGGAGTGTGCTCAGGTGTGCAGAGCAGATGAAAATGCATTAATCAGAGGCTCCCCCCCCACCAGGGATGGGGGCAGGGATAAAAAGAAAACAACTTCTTCTTACCAGCTTGAAAGTAAAAATATAAAACTATCCCGAGTATTTTGCTGGGGACCCAAATTCACACTGAGATAATCCTACCTCTAGTGCATTACACAGATGAGAAGAGGGAAGACAGCTCTCAGATCTCACCTGGAGTAGGACAGCTATTCGGATTTTATTCTTATTTGGTGGAAATTGGGAGGCTGCGGTTCTGAATAATTGATAAAAAAGACAGGTAAGTTTAAGAGAGCCTCTATCACACCACATCTTAGATGTGGGCAAATCTTGCAGATGCGTCTCTGATGGTGTCAGGTTTCACAAACAAGGCATTTATTACAACGTTGTTGATCACATTTTGTCAGCAACAGTACATAGCTGGCTTGCTTCTCCGAGAGAAGTAAAAAAAAAAAAAGCACAAGACAGGAGCTCACAATTTGGTGGGTGACAGACAAAAACTAGCAAAATATGAATCAAAATATGAATCATGACTGACATTATAGACTAAGACAAGGCTGAGTTTGTGTCCCACACACAGTGATAGTCTTTGGAGTCCAAAGACACAGAGATGCCTGGAGGCTCAGGGAGGATTTACCTGGAGAAGGGGTAGGGAGGGGGCCCAGCAGCATACTCAGGGCTAAGGCATCAGTTGATCATTGTTCTAAGTGCTTTAATTTGGAATCTGCAGGACACCATGCATTGGGCATGAATTGCCAAGTCTGGGTATTTAATCCATTGGCCAAATCGTTCCAAGTAAAAGTGATTCTAAGTTAAGAGGTCTTTATTTTTGTGTACTCACCTCTGGAAGTTGATAGTCTTTGAAGTACCTTTCCCAACCCCAAGCTGCCTGCTCCCTAGGAATGTTGCCTGCCCACCGAAGAAGGACGATCTGAATGGCAATATGGTCCAGATGGGATTGATCCTCTAAGCTTAGGTACGTGTGTTATAAGCTTGGTTGGTGCTCAGGCTGACAGTGTAGAGTTGTTGTGGGACCTTTAGGAGGTGGAGCGTAGGGGAGCTCCACAGGACTCAGAATGCAGGATGTCAGCATCCCTGTGCCTTCCTATTTAGTGATGTGATCTCCTCTCCCTCACATGCCCCTGTCAATTGCAGGGCCCTCACCAGAGCTCATGCAGTCGAGTTTCCAACCTGTGAAACTCTGAGCTAAAGAAACCTATTTTCTTAAGTGGGCCTGCTTCAGACGCTTTGTTATAGAATGAAAACCAAACTCATACAGGCGGAATCCTGGCAGCCATGTTTGCTTTCTTGACTTTAGCCACACTCTTGGTTCCAGGCCGTTGCGGATTGGATCAAAGGGAACACGTGCTTTCAGCCTGACCTACCGGGTATACTGGGTAATGTACTTTAAAATTTTGATTTAGGACTAAAAGCATGTTAGTCTCCTCATGTGACCGGTGCTGTCCACATAACTCCATTCGCCACGGCAGCCACTGCCCCCTGAAGCCTGGAAAAACTGCAGGTTATACTAGTAGGTAGCCAGCTCTGGGGAGATTTGGTGCTCCCATCAGGTATCAGATCACCACAGGGGCCACCTTTGATGTTAGTGTGATGTGCCTAGGCTCTTCTTAAACCCTGTGGGTTATATACACTACTCTGTGTATATAGCGTCCCGAGCATTGTAATGCAATGCTCTTGGACTCTGTCCCATCTGTGGCACAACCGCCACCTGTCCCTGGCTGACAGGTGTGGGAGAGCTCTGTATAAAGCTCACTCACTCACTCACCGTGGTGACTGGGGTAGTATTTTTCCAGGCAGCATTCTGTAAACTGTGCTATTGGCATAATCTATTGACCCCATTACTTCAAGCCCTCTTGGCAAGTAAGATTCATCACAGTGAATAGCTCAGGTTTGCCTGTGCTTCACGGAAGACCTCCTGTCTGAGAGCCACAGATGCACTAGACATTCCCCGAGCAGAACAACCCTACTTCATTGAAGAAGTCTCTGAATGTTAACAACAGACCATGACACAGGCATGATAGCTGGCAGAGGCTAGAAAACTCTGCCTCCGTGTTGGGTAAGGGATGACAGGAGGTCAAAGGACCACACAGCAAGTCTCTTTCTCAGTATGCCCTCTCCTTTGAGGCTCCTTCTTCATAAAGCAGAGATGTAGGGTGGTTGCTTGATTTAATGACCAAAAAGGAGCAGAGTCAGGTGACACTCCTGCCTCCTTGGCCAGCGTTTGAAACCACATCTTTGTGGAGCTTTGATGAGCATGGCCCCCATAGGCTCACATATTTGAATAATTCCTGGTTCCCAGCTGACAGGGCTGTGTGGGATGGATTAGGATGTGTGGCCTGGCGTTGGAGGAGGTGTGTTGCTGGGGGTGGGCTTTGGGGTTTCAAAAGTCCATGTCATTCCCAGTTAGCTCACTCTCCCTAGTCCTGGTGGAACAAGACGTAAACCCTTAGTCACTTCTCCTGTGCCATTCCTGCTTGCTTGTTGTCGTGTTCCTCATCACGGTGGCCATGGACTCATCCTTTTAATTCATAACCCTTTATTCTACAAGTTACCTTGGTCATCATTTCTTAAAACAGCAATAGAAAAGTAACTAAGACAGTCCCCTCACCATCTCCATAAGGGGAGGTGGAGGGCTCAAAGGTGTGTCCAGTCTTTTGACATTGAAATACAATGTCATCCTCTACAAAGTTCATGTTTGAGAATTGCGTGATTGAGTTACAAGAAGGAAACCATAAGAAATTCTTATGTTTAATTAAGGCTACAGTCTTGAATTGGCCGGCATTTGTAGGTATCCCGGGGCCACAATTGCTCAGTGGGCTGTGGCTAGGACAACCTTGGGCCTAAAACTCCTCAGCATCTACTTTGGGTCACTTGCATCACAAAAGTACCCCTGAGTTTTTATGATAATACAGACTTTTAGGTCTGCCAAAGTTGGTCCATGACTAAAGCTGTCATTTATACAGTGGGATTTCCATGCATTTGTGTTTAGAGATGAGTGCCCAGGGAATGGGTTGAGATCCAGAAATCAGCAGAAAATTCTGCAGGAAAGACCCACAGAGATGATGCCCTTATTTCTGCTTGGGGATACCTGGTGCTGAGCTCAGCTCAGTGACAGTGTCAGAAATGAGATCAGGACCTGGGTGATCATGCTCTCCTGCTGTAGAGTCATCTCTGGGATCTGACAGTTGAGATGGCACAAAGGAAGAATGGAGAGGAAAGCAGAGTGAAGCGTGTCAGGAGAAAGTACTCCTGGGGGAGAGGGTCACAAAAGTGGTTACTCAAACTTTAACAAACTTCTAAGCAGAAGAGTTGGATAAATAGACAAAGGAAGAAGTTACTACAATGCTGAACAGCAAAGTGCCGAGCCTCTGCAATGGCTCTTAAACTGGGAGAGCTGATCCTTCCAGAACAGGCCAGCCTAGCCATCCCGGGAGCCCCGCTGAGGAGGGGTAGTTTGCTTGTTTATTTCAAGGGGAGGATGTGTTTGCATGGAGTCTTGGTGTACACACACCTGTGCCTTTGGGAGCAGACAGATAATTAGTGAGCGTGTGAAGGAAGGAAGGAAGGAAGGAAGGAAGGAAGGAAGGAAGGAAGGAAGGAGGGAAGGAAGGAAGGAAGGAAGGGAGGGAGGGAGGAAGGAAGGAAGGATGGAAGAATGGAAGGATGGAAGGATGGAAGGACGGAAGGATGGAAGGAAGGGAGGGAGGAAGGGAGGGAGGGAGGAGGAAGGGAAGGATGGAAGGATGGAAGGAAGGGAGGGAGGAAGGAAGGATGGAAGGATGGAAGGATGGAAGGATGGAAGGGAGGGAGGGAAGGATGGAAGGATGGAAGGATGGAAGGAGGGAGGGAGGGAGGGAGGAAGGAAGGAAGGAGGGAGGAAGGAAGGAGGGAGGAAGGAAGGAAAGAAGGATGGGAGGGAGGAAGGAAGGATGGAAGGAAGGGAGGAAGGAAGGATGGAAGGGAGGGAGGAAGGAAGGATGGAAGGGAGGGAGGAAGGAAGGATGGAAGGGAGGGAGGAAGGAAGGATGGAAGGGAGGGAGGAAGGAAGGATGGAAGGAAGGGAGGAAGGAAGGATGGAAGGGAGGGAGGAAGGAAGGATGGAAGGGAGGGAGGAAGGAAGGATGGAAGGAAGGGAGGATGGAAGGAAGGGAAGGAAGGAAGGAAGGAAGGAAGGAAGGAAGGAAGGAAGGAAGGAAGGAGGCTGGCACGGGGGCAGCAGCAATGGTGGGAAGGAAAGAGGAGAGGAAGAGAAAAAGACACCTGTGGGCCACACCTCAGGGGGTAGAGAACCACGTTTCTCTGTTGCTGACTTGCTTGAAACGCACCATGTAAGTTGGCCAGAGCATCCTTGTGGGATCGACTCCCTGTGGCCTCTGATGTGGGCATCTCTGTGCCCACTTGTGGCTGAAGTCTTCCTTGGACCCTCCAAGCTTGGCACCCACTTGAATAAATTCTAAATCTCTGTTGGCTTATCTGTGACCTGGGGATGGGGCTGAGCCCTGTTCCAGAAGGATCTTGGCAGGATCCTATGAAGTCAAATATGCTGGTACCCTTAACTTTCTCGGGCTGGTATTGCCTGAGAAATCAGCTGCCCTCAGCACCTGGGATAGAGACTGCATAAAGTAGGTGCTCAGTGGACATCTGTGCTTACGCGATAATGGCTACAGGGTATCACACTACTTCAGAATGAACTTATTGATGCCCCTATTGAAATCAAAGGGATGGGTTGCCATGGGAACAATCCCTCAGGCTGCATCTGCAAACCCTGCAAGCTAAGCTGCACAGGGCTAGCTGTGAGGAGATGATAGTCATCACAATAAGGCTGAAACCAGAGTTTAGGGCAAAAGCCCAGGCTCCAGAAGCCCCAACAGGCAAGCCTGAACTCACCTTGGTGTTCCAGTTAGAGATGAGCAGTGTTCAGGAGCAGAGAGAAGAGGTCTAATTGGCCTGCACTGGGAAGAGGGAACAGATAAAGGGGTCCTAACCCATGGATGAACTTGAGGCTTAAACAGAGAAAGAGCTCAGACTGGGAAGCAGGAGGTGTTACACATAACTGAGCAGTCCCGGTCAGCGTGAGTTCTGGTCCGTCTCTTTTCTCAGTTCTGATCCTACCCAGTGAAGAAGTCGGTGTTGCCTGAGCAGACTAGGCCTCCTGGAGATCAGCGCTCCTGCTCCAGGGCGTGGCCTCTCCAGGGAGAGAGAACTGCCTGCCTCCCTCTTGGGGGTGTTTTGCTCCTCCGGGATTCACTGTTCTTGGAATCCAGAGCGACTGAAGGTTTAGGACAACTGGAAAGCACCGGGCACCAGGTCTACAGGAGGACAGCGTGTGATGAGGCTGGCAGGAAGATGCCTCAGTTACCCGAGCTCTGTGCCAGTTTCCAGGTGTGCTGCTTGAGTGATTGGCATGCCCCTGGGCAGAGATGAGCAGAGGACACAGGTAAAGGGACAAACGCAGATGGAGGCACCAGGCCTCCATGTTGCTTTTGGGGATCGTTGGGCCCAAGTGAGGAGTCGGTCCTTCTCAGCACAGGAATTTTGAGTGATGCCATAAGGCTCACCCGAGGGGGCTCTCACCGTTGTCTACCACAGCCAGGGGAGAGTCTGCCCCAGGCCCGCCTCTCAGCATGCAAAGACACTTCTGCTCTGCTAGAGCCCAAGAGTCCAGGCATATATTCCAGACGCTACGCCCTTTGTGGTGGCTGGAACTTCTACCTTATTTAATAAATGTGGTAAGGGTTTGTTGTACTGTGTCCATGAATGCGACTCCCTGAGATCGTGAACTTCATCTGAGCTGTCAACATCTACTTTAGGAATTAGTTAAAAACCAACCGTGTACATCTTCAGTCCCCTTTTGACAATTCTAGCTTTGGACATGGCTTCCAATGTGGGAATCTTGTTAGGTTGGAGCCCGAGGGCCCAGAGGCTCTGCCATTGTGGTGAGGACTTTGAATTAGCATCCTTGGAGCCTCTTGCTCCTGTTGATTGGACAGAGCCACAAAGAGCCCAGACAGAGCTTTTGTTTGTCGGAGAAAGGAACACGCCAGGGAGATTTGTTGCCCATTTAAAAAACGATTGGGCACGAAACAGATACTGTTTGGATTACACAGAAACACATACCCTCATTAGCTTGTTCAGGATCACAAAAGGCCTGATGGCTGGGTTCGTCCCAGCCAGTGAGATCTGGTGCCAGGAATGCCTGTGAAACATTTACAAGGGGAAGGGGTGTTTTGGGGAACAGGCATCGCCATTAATTCACTATTTTTCTTCCCCTTTAATCTGTTTCTTTGTGTCCTTTGAGTGCTGGGTGTCACTTTAGAAGTTGGTCCCCACTGAATAGAGACACAGATCCACCAGCTCACCTTTCTCCCACTGGACACCCGAACAGTGGCAGAGGCAGAGGAAGTAGGTGGTCGGGTTCCGATGCAGTGACCAGGGAGTGGAGCAGCCCCCTCGGGGGGCCTCGGTGGTTATGAAAACCCTCACTGATGGGGAGGCAGTTAGTTCATGGATCTCCTGGGAAGCGGCTAGGAGAGGCAAGGTGATTCCAGGCCTGAAGGTAGCCTAGAGGAGGAAGGGCCCGGCGTGGGCTGCATCAGGTAGGGGGGGGATTCAGAGGCGTCTTGTGGGAAAGAGGTGAACCTTCCTTCTTGCAAAGGCCAGAGCTGAGCTTCAGCACGGGACCCTTGACAGCTAACTCTGCCAGAAAACTCAAACCCTACCATGACTTCGCTGCCATGGACCATGATGACGATAAGCTCAGATCTGGAGCAGGGCCGGCATCTTTTGCCATTGACCCCCATTAGACATCAACCTTCTAATCCTCTGTCCAGAGCTCCCTGACCCAAGGATGCACATCTGACTGAAAGCAGGTTGTCCTAAGACAAGTCTTTATTGTCAGCGACTGGGGAGGGGCAGAGGCACTGATCCACACCTTTACCTCCAGCAGCCTGGGGTAAGCAGATCCCCGTATCTTTTAGGGACCTGGACTCAGGCCAAGTCAAGATACACAACTTCAGTGCAGAAAAGGACTCGGGACTGAGCAGTGTGACACAGAGGTGGGGGGTTTTATTAAAGATACTTTAGGTATAGGAAAGCCATTGGAGACACTAAGGAAAACACAGCTGAGGGTAGCGGAGGTGTGGGCTCCTCTGAAAGAGACTTGCAGAAAATAAAATACACCTGCATGTGTTTGCCCAGAGGGAGAGTCCCAGGCCCCTAACAGTAGCCATATATATCATCTGAGCCCTCAAGTTATAGCTGAAAAGTTTGCTCGGAACTTCCCCGCCCCCAGGCCACCTTTTTGTCTCTTTTGATAAGCTAGTTCCTAAGACACCTCTGGGGAGGCCTTTGATGGAATTACAAACTGATAAGGTAAGCTAGAAGCTGCTAGGAGTTTCACACATGCCCTTCCCATGAAAATGGAGTTTCTGAACAGAGTCCTAGAGAATTGCTTTTCACAGCTGAGAAAGAAGAAATGTGCCGGGATTCTTGCTTTTCTTGTTTCAAGAGTGTCTTCACCTGCATCCCTGGGCGAGATGCTCTTGTCTTGTATCATCTCACCAAGATGCTCCGGTGTCTGTCTCCTGCCGCGTTTATCCAGACCTACTGTTTTTCCCTCACCTCTTCCCAGACTTCGTTTTTCCCTGCCCCCTCCTCCTTTCCCCCCTCCCTGATCATCTCTGCTGGTTGACGACCTCCCAGGGAGCAGTGACTTTGTCATAGGCACAGCTCAGTGCCTAGTCCTGTAGCAGTACTTGGCATACACAATGGATTTCAGAATTGCATGGTGACTTGGGGGGTTGAAATCTTCCCTGTGATGACAACAAGGACACAGCTCTGGGGATGCCTGAGTGGGAGACTCTCAAAGCTCTGGGGCTCTGTGACCTCTAAACAGCAGGTTATTCTACACCAGGTGCCACTTGCTCAGTGACTTCAACTAGTATTAATTGAAGGCGTCTTTTGAAACAGGCACATCAGATCACCTGGAGTTCAGAAATGGTACATGAGCTTGACCCCTGACCTCTCAAAGCAGACTGGAGCACTAGAAAAGCCCTGGAACCTGGGTGTCACCACCTCATTGAACCTCTATGGCACTGGGGACAGGGACATGAACTAGATAAAAGGCAGAGCACTGTCCCAGGTCTCAGAAGGCTTCTACTACGGATGTCTATAGGCTTCTAAACACACTCTGAGCTGTGTAACAGAGTGATTGCTTAGTTGGGTGATTTGGGGCAAGCCCTAATTCTATTTCTGTGGTTGCTAAATGATAGTGTTACTATTTGTGTGTGTCTTCCATGCACAGGAAGACCTGACACATGTGTTTTGTCAGTTAAGTTGATCTCTCCTAGAGTCCTGTGTGGGAAGCTGTGGGGAGCACACTGGTAGAGGGCCAAGCAGGGCAGAGAGTTGGCTGTGGACAGCTTTGGAGCACGGACTAATAGGTTTACCAGATGTGTGGTGACACATGTTAGCAGCAATTGAGTGGTGCGGGACACAAAGAACAATGGAAGGAACATCAAGAAAACACAAGACAGAAATGACACAGCACTTGCCACACCCTGCAGTGGGAGAGGGAGCCGTTCTCTCCCCTTGAGATGGTTTCCAAGCCCTTAGAAGTTGCCCCCAAGAAACGCCAGTTCCACTCAGCACTAACGTTGTGATGACTACTTCAACAGTCTCGGTTCCGGAGTGAAATTTAATGACCTTGGGAACCTTCCCAAAGAAGGAGAAATGAATCTACCCTAATTGGGGAAAGAAAGAGCTTGGAAATGAATAGTCTCTGATTGCCCGTTTATAAATCCGTGGCCGAGTGTATCTGGAAAATTAATGTTGGGAGGGACAAAAGCAATAACAGCTTTAATTAGGATATTAAGTTTGATACCTAGGGAGCCACAAATGCTTATGTACCTCGCCCAGTGTTTGGCATGTGGAAAAATTTACCCTTCAAATGCTTTAAACTCTGCAGCCTGCTCTCCAGAAAGTTCTGGGTTCTTTCACTAATGGAACTGGGGTCTCTAGAAGGAGGTGGCCTAGAAGTTTGCTACAGGGAAGTTATTGATTAATCACCTTTAATGGGAGTTGCTTTCTGATCATCAGAATGAACAGTTTGCTACTGAGGGTTCTCTGTATGCTCTTCTCCTGCTATCGATTTTCCATCTTACACAGCAGACCCTGGAGAGCTCTCTGCCTCTTTCCAGAACCCTCTAAACTCAGTAAACACTTCCAGCACTTTTCAAACTTTCCTCCCAAAGAGTCTCTCAGGGCCAGCAAGAGCAAATACCTACTTGGAGGCTCAGTGCAGAGAACACACAGTCCGCACATTCTTGGCGTCTCTTCTCTGCCCGTTTACATGAATTCTGGTTGGAATACACAGGACACTAATGGTTTCTGTAAAGCAAGTTTGAGGTTACCCACTGCAGGGAGATTCGCCATAGATTTGCATTCTCCATGGCCAGCCATGCAGTCTGAGAAACAGGCTTAGACTGGATTGTGGGGAGCAAGGCGTAGGGAGGTGGTGCTGGGGGCCTAAAGCATGGGTCTCCTCCTTCATTCGCTGGTTGTGAGGTTTTCTTGGGAAGGGAGCCAGAGAATGTGCTCCAGCAGAGCTCTGCACTGATGTTCTGCTCCATAGGATGCCATGCGTCTTCAGAGGGACTATAGGTTGTCATTTGTAGCACAGTTATCTCCCTTCTGAGTCAGGCTTACTGCAGACCTTATAGTGCCACTTAATCCCTGTCCCTGATGAGTTCTGCTGAGCCGAAAGGCAGTGGGTTGGTTCTGACTGAGACATCAACATCCTCCACCGGGCTTGCATTGCTGTGCCACCCCCCCCCCCCCCCCCACGTAGAACCACCTTAGATGAAGCCTTTGTCCGCTATGTCAACAGTGTTTACCTCATTCTGCTTTCCATGGCCAGGTTCTTTTTCTCCTGAGTCCTTTCCCAGTAGGTGCTTGAGTTGTAAGCTCTGAGGATGCCTCAACTCTCCAACTCCCCTTCTCTCTAGCACAAGCGTTTCAGCGCTCACGAAACTCCTTTCCGGCACAAGTACAATGTGCATATGCAACTGTAGGGTGTGAGGCGGTTTCTTGTATGTGGGTTTGCTGTGTGATCCTAGTGCACAGAACTCAGAGAAATGACCTTGGTCGTGGTTCTCAGCCTCCTTGTTGGGGAGGACGCATTCTCATTCCTGAGATGTGGGAAATGGTATGTTTCCCAAGCTGACATCAGTAAGATGCGGTTTCTGGGCAAGGTCTTTGAGCCCTCAACGAGGTGCTCAAAAGGACTTTCAATGTTTCCTTGCGTGGAAATGAGTATAGAGCGGAAACCAGGAAGGCCAATGGAATCTCACCACGGGGCTTGGGCGTCTGACTGCCAGGGTTGCTGCCCCTCTGCTGCTCCCCGAGCCTTGGGAGGAAGCTGGGGGGGAACTGGTGAGAGCTATGAGGATGGCAGCTGAGCCTGCATCACCGTGTCAGGCATTTTCCCTGTGCTCTCCCAACACCCCTGACCTCAGAGAAGGGGGCCCGCCTCTCTGTGCCTGCTCCTATGGGCCAAGGAACCACCAAGACCCCCGATCCCATATCGATAGGTGGCACAGCACGCCCGTCTCTCAAACCTCTCTGCTCCAAAACCCACCTTTTTGGTGCACAAAAAACAACAACAAAAATGGTGGGTGGATGCTTAATGTGGTCAGTAGCCATGGATGTTGCTAATGGTAGGACAAGCATCATCCTAATGATTAGTTCTGTGCGTGCCTTTGCTCTGAGGAAGACTGCATGTTTTATGGGGTTTCTAATTGCATTAGAATGGTGCACAGATACAAAAGATAGATTTTCTGAGTAACAGTCATTTTTTTGTAAGCATACCATTTTTTTTCTGCAAATATTTGATTTTTCTTGTGCTTATCTCCTCTGATCTTTTAGGTTATGAACTGGTTCTTTTGTATTTTAAGTAATTCTCCCTTTTTTTCATTCATGTCTTATGAATAATTTATGTCAACAATGATGAAAAGGGCCCAAACATTTTTAACTATTAAAACGTTTGAATTAAATTCTGGCCATCTTGAGGGATGAGAGGTGGTGACTTCCCCGTGGAAAGAGTCCTGTTTCTCTACTTAGAGGTCTGACCTTTCTCGAGTGCTCAGGTCCTCATGCTGCCCAGCCTCTGTCACTGCCAGGCTTGGTGTGATTCTCCACCTGTACTGTGGACAGTTGAAGGCTGTGTAGCAGCTGCAGCATGAATGAGGCGCCCAGTTCACTCTCTGGGCGTCATGACCAGTTTTGAAAGAACCCTTGAATATATATATATATATATTGTGTGTGTGTGTGTGTGTGTGTGTGTACACACACACACAACACACAGTAACAGCAATACAAGATCATTCAATCACCCTAAACTTTGGCTTGCTTTTGTTAGTTTGTTGTGAGAAGAGTTCATGCAGCCCAGGCTGGCCTTGAACTTACTGTGTAGTCAAGGATCATGTCCACTCTGGGACCTTCTCCCAAGTGCTGACATTATAGGTAGGAAGTACCACACTCAGCTTTGGGTTTGGTGTGTGGTTGCTTGCCACTGTGTTTACCACATTTGTCCCCACCGTGAGGCCCTTCACTGGTGTTCTGGTGGCTCTGTGACTCACCTTTGATGTGACACTAACCTGAGCCACAGCCCCACTGACGAAAGACCACAGGCTACTCCATGTCCCTTGTCAGTCACCAGTGGATCAGTTAAGAATGATCTGACTTTTGCAAGGGTTTCTTCATGGCTGAGGTAGAATTGCTGTGTGACAGTATGTTATCCTGTAAACCCGTGTTGCTGTGTGACAGTATGTTATCCTGTAAACCCGTGTTGCTGTGTGACGGTATGTTATCCTGTAAACCCGTGTTGCTGTGTGACGGTATGTTATCCTGTAAACCCGTGTTGCTGTGTGACGGTATGTTATCCTGTAAACCCATGTTGCTGTGTGACGGTATGTTATCCTGTAAACCCATGTTGCTGTGTGACGGTATGTTATCCTGTAAACCCGTGTTGCTGTGTGACAGTATGTTATCCTGTAAACCCATGTTGCTGTGTAACAGTATGGTATCCTGTAAACCTGTGTTGCTATGTGACAGTATGTTATCCTGTAAACCCGTGTTGCTGTGTGACAGTATGTTATCCTGTAAACCCGTGTTGCTGTGTGACAGTATGTTATCCTGTAAACCCATGTTGCTGTGTAACAGTATGGTATCCTGTAAACCTGTGTTGCTATGTGACAGTATGTTATCCTGTAAACCCGTGTTGCTGTGTGATAGTATGTTATCCTGTAAACCCGTGTTGCTGTGTGACAGTATGTTATCCTGTAAACCCATGTTGCTGTGTAACAGTATGTTATCCTGTAAACCTGTGTTGCTATGTGACAGTATGTTATCCTGTAAACCCGTGTTGCTGTGTAACAGTATGGTATCCTATAGAGAGACCCGTGCATGGCGCTGTTGGCATCACCAGCCCCTGACTAGCTGAGATCTTACAACAGGAAGATTCTCAACCCCTTTCTCTCTACTTAGATCCAGCCACGCTGCTGCCTCATTCTGCTTTGACCCCTCTGCCCCCTCCATGACCCCACCGAAAGGGGAATCTGTTTCTTGTCTGAATCACTGAGGAATGGTGCTCCTGACGAAGAGGGAAGCTGACTTAGGGTCGTGGAAAGCAGGATAGCTGGCCAGGCTGATACAATTCTACGGCACTGACACACATTTCCACAGCCACTCAAGCATGTCTCCCAATGATCAGGATGTGTAAATGACCTCAGTGTCGGTCACTCATAACATCTTATTCTGTGCTTGAGCCGAGGGCCCATTCTCTTGCTGGTGGCTGTCATTAGTTCCAGCCAATCATGGATAGTCCTTAACCACTTCACCTCAGAGGCAAATGGCAAAATCTCTCAGGAATGGACAAGAACCTTTTCTAGCCCTTGGCTATGACCCTAACTTGTACTGTTTCCTCACTATAGCTAAGAGTCTCCAGGAAGCAGAAAGGACTAGATCTGCTGACAGTATTCCTAGAACAGGGGGTTGCAGGCAGGCAGCCATGTTAGCCTTCAATCTGTGGAACCTGAATTTGTTCCTAAGTGTTCCAGAGGTACCACAGGTTATAAAGCAACCCAGGAGAAGCTGAATGAGTAGGCCGGGGCCGGTGTGGGAGGGAAGCAAAGCTTCAAGAGAAGCCTGTTATGAAATGGAGAAATTTGTCTTTAGAAACAGACAAATCTGGTGTTTGGTCCTGGCCCTTAGGGAGTCTGGGTACCACGAAGCTGCTTTCCTCCTGAGAGTCTTCTTTCTTTCAAACTGTTTTTCCCTAATTTGTCACAGACATCCACCCACATGAGTGCTTATAGACCTGTACTTTAACATAGCTGCATGCTATTGTTCACAGATGTATGCAATTAGTAAAATCATTTGCCTGTAAATGACATTAAGGGCTGACTGTTACATCCTGTCTTCCAAATTAGCATGTGAGAGCCTCAGCACATAGGTTGGCCATGTTTGGAGATGAGACTTGTAGGGTGCTATTAAGATTAAATTAGGTTTATAAGCTTTTCAGGGTAGGGCATTAATCCAATAGAACGGGTATCCTCCCTTATCAGATCATACTAGGGAACTTAGGTATTCCTCCAAGTTCAGGCAGCCAAAAGAAGGCTATGTGAGGGCAGAGTACAAAGCTAGCGGTCTGCAAGCTAGGAAGAAGCTCCCACAGAATCCCACACACAGAGGCCTGAGCCCTCCCACCTCAATTACAAGCAAAGGCCCTCACAGGCCAAGGATGGAGGCAGTTCTTTAATTGGGGGTTCATTTCCCAGGTACGTCAAGTTGACAACCAAGATTAGCCGCCATGCAACCCAGACAGACTAATGCCTATGAACACTTAAATTGTTTGTAATCTTCCCTTGTTATAAACCACTGGAGTGATCATTTTTTTCTTTTTGCATAATTTTGCCTTGCTGGACTATAAGCTGTTTCTTTTTCCACCCTTTAAATTAAAAGTCTTCTATTGTTAAGTTTATGCGTATCGTAAAGTCAAGAGTAGTACATGCCTTAAATCCATCCCACTATCTTTCAGTGGTTTTCACAAGTACATGTCTACACCCTTAGTAACTAGGAAGGTGCTTTCTCTTTGATGCCGGGAAGTGGGAATCTTCAGACCCTGGTCTAAGCGGAAAGGAAGGAGCAGGGCTATCTTCCATCAATTGCATGTTTTTGTCCTCTGCGTCTGTCATTATCTGTCCTACGCCCTCCTCTGCGACCATTTCCCAGTCCTTGGGCACACGAGTTCAGTCTGTCTCTCTGAAATGAACTGTGTGTGCTACCTAACCACATGACAAGCGCGTCTGTCTCTTTGTTCAGCTTCTAGGAGCTTGGGAAGCCCTTGAATGTGAAAGCCGAGAATAATGATGTGGCTTCCAAGCTGCCGCCCTTCCCTGCTTCCAGCCCCAGACCCAATGAACACAATCTGTATTCTATGGAGGTTCTGTCGTCAGCTAGTAAACAAGTGCCTCCGGAGGGGGGAGGCGCGATGCACACGCGAGTTACCATGGGGACAGACAAGCTATAATAAATGTCCAGGATCCTAGCTTGAGGAGGTTTTCGCAGTTTGGAGTAATTTCTTTGTCAGTCATCTGTGAAGTCACTCCTAATGAATCATGGGCATGTCCGCTCTTCAGGGGACCATTGACCATGGCCATCCCTGGCAGAGGCCAATCTTAAAAGCAAGGGCAAGAGCATGGGCCATCATTAATGTGTACATACTTTGAAAATTGAGTGACCTCTGCATGAGAGAGCTTCTGGGAGTCAGCAGAGGGGCCACAGTTCACACAGCTTGTAGATAATGCATTGGCTCCTTGGTCTCAAGGCCTTTGCTTCCCAGAATCCTGTGTGGCTGCTGAGAGGAAATAAGGTGGGTCCACCAAAGAAGAAAGTGTACGCTGGGATCCATCAACGCTCCTCTGTCTTCATGGAGAAGGGCTGTTGCTTGTGTGAAGCCCATCTGTGCTGCTTAGCACCACTCCACACGCAATGCACGCTCAAGGCTCCCTCTTCCTGCTCCCGTACACACTTCCTGCTCCTGCACCCACTTAAAATAGAAGGGCATTCCAGGCGTCACCAGGACCTACCATGTTTACAGTCGCTCTGGCACATGGAGGCTGTGACTCCCCATGGTTTCCCAGGCCCTCCACAGCTGGGTCTGCTCACCCTCTCAGGGGATGACGGAGCCCTCATCACCCCTACCTAGCCTCCTGCAAACCTGATGCAGCACCATGTCCCAAATGGGCCAGCCCCTCCTGTCCCTGGGAAAAGATTCCTTTGTTCTGCTACATTCTCCCTGTCCTATTTCCTCACTCAAACCGTGTGTACCAGTTTCTCCACGGGATTTCACCAGCCCTCTGCAAGGTGGCGATACCCCGTCTGACTTGTATTCAGCTATGAGCTCCTAGCGGGGAGATGCGGGCCGGCCTCTAGCCTGCCAAAAGATGCTCCATGTGGAATAAAAAATTCTGAATTTTGGCTGAGTAAACACAGACAGGCATGTGTGCTTGCCAAGGGGCCTGGTGGATCTTCTGTGTCAAATTTCAAAAATAAGACCTCCCTCTCTTCTCAGCCTCTAGGAAGTAGCTACAGCCGTTTCATCACAGGTGTTTTGACCCTGACCATTTGTCAATTAAGCCAGTAGGATATGCCCAAGGACAGTGACAAGGCTTGATCCTGAATTTTAAAATCAATGTAGCTAATTAAAAAATAAACTCATTGAACTCAAAAACAAGTTCAGAAACAATTACGATAATTAAAATATCACCACCTTAATTGAGACCAAGCAATGAGCTTAAAAAATAACATTAATTAAAAAAAAAACCTACATGAAGCTTGTAATTAACTGGCTTTTGAATTCAATGTGCTGAGGCTCAGCAAATCTCTATAAATTAATTCATTCTTTTTTTTTTCCTTGAAGAAAGATTTGTGAAAGTTATTTTGAAAAATTAATTGGATGTGTGTCCTATGCCAGTTGACTTTGGGCTGG
Organism: Cricetiscus sungorus; assembly: GCA_030556225.1. Taxonomy (NCBI): domain Eukaryota; kingdom Metazoa; phylum Chordata; class Mammalia; order Rodentia; family Cricetidae; genus Cricetiscus; species Cricetiscus sungorus. The sequence continues at coordinate 24,595,934 of JANBXA010000190.1, read as the reverse complement.
TTTCTTCCGGAAGGTAGGTGGGAGAGACGACATTACCTTCACAGTCCCTGATCACCTCTCACTGGCTCTCACTGGTTCAGCTCTGGTGAGTCCTGTGACGCTGGGCAGGGACAGGCTGGGACACTAGGTTTTGATCGCTGCATTCTGTGGCCAAGCATGTGTAGAGAGAAAGTACATCTTGGAGAGACCCACCAAGAAATCCGTAGAGCCGTGACACCAAAGCCCCACACCTGCACAGGGCTGTCCCTAACACATGGCCTTCCTCCGTCCCTTCCTACATGGGCAGTTCCCCCACCTACTGGATGGACTTCTCAAATGCTACTTCTTTAAAAGAAATGAAAACACTTACATTAGTTATTTTATTTTTAAGCATCATTATTTCTAAAATATTCTCTTTTTTTTTGTTTCATGCGTATGGCTGTCTTGCCTGCGTATATGTCTATGCACCATGTGGATACAGTGCTAGATGCCCAAAAGTGGGCATTGGGTCCCTTGGAACTGGAGTTACAGATAGATGTGGGCTGCCATGTGGATTCTGGGAATCAAACCCAGGCTCTCTAGAAGAGCAACCAATGCTTTTAACTGCTGAGCTGTCTCTCTATTCCTTGGCTATTTATTGGAGGGTTTCCGTACATGAGTATAGTATATATGCGTTTTAACTCCTCCCATGTTCCTCCAACTACCCTTTCTCAAATTCATGACCTCTTCTGTGTTTACTACACACACACACACACACACACACACACACACACACACTACCAAGTCCAATTAGTGTTGTCCTTACCTACATGTGCTTAGGTCTGCCCCCCTTACAGCTGAGATCCCGTCTCTCAAGGTAAGTCAGAACTGTTTGCCCGCATCTCAGCAGTTATGCTGCAATAGTATCGCTCTTAGGTTGGGATAATCATCAACTGTCTAAGGGACCTAAAGGCCATTCAATGGCAGGGAAGTCAAGCCTGGTACTATAAACCCAACCACAAACCCAAGGCTGGAGAGGTCATCGGCTCCTAGAGGACAACCCAGTACCAGAGTGTTAGTAAAACCACAAAGATCCATCCTTAAGCCTACAGCTATGGGCAGCCCTGACATCTCATCAAAGATGTTCCCCAACTGATCAAAGTCCAGAGGACAAAGGACTGGGCTACCCAGTCCCAAATGGGAGTCTACAACACAAGCCTTACAGAAGGCGCAGGGAACACCGAGGAGATGGGTGTGGACAGATGCTAGGAACTCACGGGCCGGGCCAGCTGCTGTGAGGGGGTTTCTTTTGGACAGGACATGCGCCGCCCCCCCCCCCCCCGAACTCTCAATAACATGGCTGCCTGCATGAGACCTGCCAGACCACACCAGTCAGCGTGCCACACGGTGGAGGGGAGCCTCACAAGGCTCCACCCCTTGACGAAAGGCCACTTCTGTGTTGATCTCCTGCCAGTGTTGCCCTTTAAAAAGAGGAGTCAGGCCGCTCTGTGCTGTGCTGTGCTGGCTCTGGGAGCCTTGCGGCTGCTGCTCACCGCAGACCTGGGCTCCGTGCCCTTCCGTCCCCATCAAGCTGCACTGCTGTGTTTCACAGCAGAGTGCGTGCTGGTGATGATGTGGAGGCTGGCGGCTTGACTTGGGGCTGTTCTGTTATGCTGTGCTCTAAACAGCTAACATACGTGTTCAAGGTGCTCAGACCCTTGTAATTACTGTTGAGCAGATCGGATGTCTCCTCCAAGATCGGTAAATACATGTATGGAGTTAAGTAGCGGGTGGGTGGTGCTTGGATGGCTCCTTTGTTTGTGTGGTGCTGGGGATTCAACCTAGGGTCCCAGTGCTAGGCAAGGCTCTACCCCAAGCCCTCTTTCCGCTTTTTATTATTAAATGGGGTTATAGTCAGTTACCCAGGCAGGCCTTGAACTCAAGTAGCTAGGGTTACAGGCTTGCACCAATAGGCCTGGTTGAACTGACATTTGTAAAGCATTTGTGTTTGGGACAGATGCTTTAATTACTAAGAATGCCTGGCTTTTCGGACAGTAAGGTTTATCTATCACACTTACCCTAACAGTAGAATGGCATGAGAATTCATGAGAATACAGAAGGAATTCAAAGGGTATGGGCCAGGTGAGTGCTGGGAGGTGGGGGATGAGCTTTGCTTTGTCTAGAGCGAGCAGGCAAAGAGGGTAGCTCAGTGCCCACCCTCTGATTGAGTCTGGGGGCTGGTGACTGTGACCTTGTCCTGGGGGACACACTGACAGGGGGCGCTGTGGTCTCACAGCACCAGCCCCATAGAGTCCCCTTTTTACGTCTCATACCCCAGAAGGCATCTGAAAAAATGCTGTGACGGGCTGTCCACTTTGATGATATTGGGCTTGTCAATCAGCTTTCTAGATGACAGAGGCTCCCAGGTGATTCCTTTCCCAGGGCATATAATAGGACGGAGTTTGGGTTTATAGATCAGTATGCAAATTTCCACTGTACCTCTAACCTGACATCCTCTTTAAGACCAATGTAAATGTGATGTGCGTTTTGGCCAGGGTCCTGTCTCTAGATGCTATGATGTCTAAAACAGCAGACTAACCAGCTAGAGGTGTATAACTAAAGACGCCTGGGAAAAGCCACCCTCAACTGAGAAGTTGCCCTTATCAGACAGGCTTGGGGGTCTGTCTGTGCAGTATTTCCCTGCTCTCTAATCCGTGAAGGAGGGACTAGCCCACTGTGGGTGGTACCACTCCCACCTACAATATAGGCCGGTCGTGGTCCTAAATTGTATATGAAAGGCGTTTGAACACAAACCCGTTGGAAGCCAGCCATTAATAGGCTCTCCACTTTGCTTCCTGCCTCTGCTCCTGCTTGGGTTCCTGCCCCAACTTCCCTCAGTGGAGGCGAGGTTTTGGTCATATTTATTACAGCAACAGGAGAGAAGCTAGGATAATGAGCTAATCCAATTTGAGGGTTTAGTGCACTGCCTGCATGTCAGACACACTCGATTGAGTGTCGGCTATTGTTCTTGTAATTATGACGCCTTGTTACCCACTTTGAGAACAAAATACAAACCTCCAAACCCAACAAATATATGGCGGGTGCTTACCATCCTAGATCGTAAACACACCTACGTGTATTAATCAAGGGCGGCCAACAACCCATAAGCATCCATAAAAGCAGCTCTTACTAACCCGATTTTGCAGAAGAATTGCAGGTATAGGCAGCGTAGGAAGCAGCCAAACCAGAACTCAGTCCCAGAAGTCCCGGAGCTGAGGTCCCTGTCCTTCCCTGCCTCGCACAGTTGGCTGGCTGTTCTTGTGACTGTTGCATTGTTCTGTCTACCTGGGTGACAGTGTGGACATTAGATGCTTGTGAGAAGTCAGCTACAGAAGCAAAAAGAGTCCAACTTCTACCCCAAAGCCTGCCACATACATCACTACATGGCATGGTGTTGTAGACTTCCGCACCCACGGAGGAGGCCGGCCCGGGATTCTTCATCTCTGAAAGCCGCTGGGGCAGAAATGCTATGGCAGCACAGGCACCTACTGAGGGAAATGCCTTAACTGGCCGTTGTGGTGAGGTTGCCAGTGGTCTCGTGTCCAGGTTTCCTGAGATCGTAAGGGGTGAAAGGAAGGACAGACACAGTCCTCATGGGTGGTCACGTGCTAATCTTTACTGGATGCCTCAGTTTTAAAGGCTTCTTAGAGAGCAGTTGAAGCCGGATGGATGTACTGCAGCCCAAGGTGTTAGGCAGAGACCACATCGACCTCCGAAGCTCTAGATAGTCATCTCCCAAAACCAGCACGTTTCTAGAAGGCTCCCAGGGCAGACATAGGCGTTCTGCTACTTGCCTCCCAGAAGCTGAGCTCAGCCTAAGAGCTGGAAGCACGCTCGTCTCTGGGGCTCAAACTAGCCACTCTCTTATTGGAGTCTGTTTCTCTGTTAAGCTCCAGGCATCAGCGCATATCCCTTGGGAAGTAGTCTCTACCAGGGATGGGGATCTGGGCTTGCTGCTGCCGTGGCAGACAAAAGAATGTACCCTACTTGTTCAGAGCTGCTACCCATGCCACAGAGCAGAGCCACCCTAAGGCATTCAGCAATAGAGTCTTCCAATGTTGTGGGTTCAGGACCCTTGAGAGATTCCAGCAGCATCCTAAAGAAAGTGATGAGCAGTTTTCAGGCCTGGGCAGGAGGAAAGAATGCGACTTTCTTTCTGTGTGATAGCGGGAACCTCATTGGTGGGGTAGACAATTCTGCAGTTCCTGTTTGAAATGCCGATCTGTTTAGCCAAATGTCTGTGTGGGGAGGCAGTGGGGCTGGGAGAGCAGTTATGAAAGATTTACTGCCTAATAGGCTTTCAGCCTGGGAGCTGGGAGACAGCACAATGGCTTTTGTTTTGCAGAGCAACCCCTGGGCCCCCTCTGGACCCCGTGATGAGCACATGTCCCTTTCCACACAGACTGCTGATGAGCCAGGGGCCTGTTGCTCAGCTTAGTCTGGAAAATGCTGCTGGGTGTGACCTTGTGCCTTTGGGAATTCTTTCTGGGCTCAGGTGTTTGGAGCAACTTCTCCCCTCTCATCATTCAGGCCCACAACTCCAGTGAAGAGATTGACTTTCTCCTGATTGCCCAAACATGCCGCCCCACATTCGCTCACGCGGCTCTTCCCGCCTGGCGGGTCTTTCCTATCTTTGCTTTGCGAAATTCCTGCCCATCCTTCAAGATTCAATTCAAATATTAATGCTTCACTAATCCTTGCCCTGGAAATTGATCTCTAGTTTCCTCTCGAGCTCTGTTATCATTTTTTTATGCCCATCACGGCCCTTATCTAATTCGGCCGTGCACGATAAATATTTATGTGTAGGCCTTTTCCCTCTCCCTTACATCCGAACGTTGTGTTGTACAAACGCCTTGCCCATCCCAAAGTTTTCCAAACAACTTAAAAACTATTCATGTATGAAGCCCACATTTATTGAACAGGAGCAAGCAAGCCATGTCAGCGAGGGTTTGGGGTGTGTGTAATGGGAAACAATTAAAATTAAGCATGGAAGGAGTCACACAAGCCACCAGACAACAGTCAAAGAGGGACAGTCTTGGTATCTCTTGGTCCTTGGTTATGTATAACCGTGAAGATGCTGAAAGGCCCAGTACAGGACTGAGTTGTTCTCTGGGTGACAGATGCAGAGCTCCACACATGTTGGGTTCTCTTTCGGGCTCCAGCAGCCTCGGAAAATAGCAAGCAGCCCAAACACACGCAGCTGGTTTATTTCCCACTTGTTCATTTGTGTGGGGATAGAAATTAAATTTCCCTGGAGGTGCTAACCCTGCTCTCCCCCATCCTTTTCTTTTATCTCAGCCCTGGACCCATCGAAGGACCCTTGTCTGAAGGTGAAATGCAACCCTCACAAAGTGTGTGTGACCCAGGATTACCAGACAGCCCTGTGTGTCAGCCGCAAGCACTTGCTGCCCAGGTAAGGTCTGGGAGGAGGGGTTAGAAGTCAGGGGGGCTCTGCAACTGTGGGTCCGAAATAATCCGGGCTCTGACTGGGAGCAGGCTGGACAAAGGAAGAGCCGCCAGTGTGTCTGCCAGCATCTTAAATGGTGTCAGGTTCTTACTCTCAGGTAATAGCATGGCTCTCACATTGCCAGCACAGGTTTACAAAAACCTTGCAGTCTTTTAAAAACCATTGTTGTTGTTGTTGGCATTATTTTAGTGTATGTGTGGGTGTTCTGTCTGCATATATGTCTGTGTGTCATGTGTGTGCCTGGTGCCCACAGAGGTCAGAAGCAGGCATTGTAACCCTCTGGAGTTACAGATGTGGGTGCTGAGAATTGCACCCAGGTCCTTTGGAAGAGCAGTCCGTGCTCTTGACTGATAAGCCATCTCTCCAGCTCTAAGAACAGCAATCTTAAGTTTAAAATAGAAAAGTCTGAATTTTGACTCTGAGCCCTGACCTGAACAGAAAAGCCACTTTTGTCATCATGGCGGTCCTCCTCCCTAAGTGACCCTGGTGCCCAGGAAGGGTACAGCCAAGAAAGCAGGAGGTGGCCCTACACTCTTAGGGTTGCCACTGAGCGTGCTGTAGCAGCCTGTCAGAAACTGGAGCCTCCTACAGCACTGGCTTTCTTAGCTCCAGGGTGACACCCTGGGACCCCGCAGAATGGCAGCTTTCCCTTTCCGTTCTTGACGTCAGTCAGAGGCGCTGGCACTGGCCCCTTTGGCTCATCCTCGGGGGGCACGCTGTGATTGTGCTCCCCTCTAAGAGGCTCTTCTGAGTTTTGCTGGGGTAGCGCCCCTCCCCTGCGATGGTACTGACAGTGAAACAAGCTTCTCATTGGAGTGATGTTCTGCCTCTGCCTTCCCACACCTGGTGCCACACACTCACTTGGCCCCCCAGATCCTTTGCTGAGGGTTGTTTTCAGACTTGTTGCAAGTGCCAAGTACTGAGATGTGCAGGACTGTTTTCTAGGCTGGCACTTCTTCCTGGGAGTCAGATGGGCCCTGCCCTGGAACCCAGGAGTAATGCTCTGCACTCATGTCCTCCCGTTCCTCCAGGCCCAAAGACAACTTTAGTTTCTACTCCCCAATAAGACTCTCTGCCTGATGCAGCAATCCAAATCAAACCGAATTAGAAAATGGATACAACACTTCTGGACGAATGGCCTTCCAGTCCCCCAGAGAGGACATGAGAAAGAGAGACAAAATAAAAACCCCACAAGTCTGTTTTCTGGGGTGCAGTTGAAAGACCCTGTGGGGTGGTCTTGAGCGAGTCTGGAGGAAGGGTCATCGTTTGTTGGGCTTTCTGAGATGCAGCAGGGTTTGGGGAGAGATGGGGGAGGGGCCTTGGGCGGAACCTCCTCCATGACATCCCAGACTCTTGTCATGGATGCCAGGGGCTGGGGTGGAGCTTCCACCAGAACAGTATGGTGGGCATACCCTGGGAGAAAACTGACCTCTGTCTTCAGCAGCGATCAGGGCGTGGCTTGTGCCCACCTTCTCTCTGTGCTGGGGTTTTGTCTGCTGTAAATATACTCAGGCCATCACTGGAGGGATACAAAGATAATTGAGTACTGTGGTGATATTCGCACTGCTACCTTGTGCTTTGCAACAGAAAAGACCAAGACAATCACTATGTAAACGGTCTGTTCATTACTAGAAAAGTAGCGTGAGCTTCGGCTACGATGGTGCACCTCTTCCTTAGCACAAAGGGGGATGGCGTGGCCCAAGGAGGCCTGTGGTGTGGCCACCGTGGTTGTGTTACTAAACTTCCTTCTCAGAAGTGGGGTTTCTCGGCCCTCGGTAGTGGCCACCTGTGTCACTCCTCGGAGGGTCTTGGATGCCTTCCCAGATGAAGCATCTGTCCTTGGACATTAAACATCAGTGGTCCCCTAGAGTAGGGACAGCATAATGACAGCTCTATTTATTCATCTATCAGAGAAGCGCTTTTTCATTCTACCAAACATCTGCAGAGAATCCTGCCAGCCAAGCTGGCCTCTTGCAGCTCAAAGGGAAAAATCCTGCCTCTAGACATTGAGAAGTTGCTGGCAGACCAGGAGGCAGCTGGGAGGCCTCCGCTGATGAGTTGGCCCCAGGTGTAGCTGAGTTGCAAGTGGATTACGGGGCGAGGCCGGCAGTGCCCCACAAAGGGAATGGCTGTGGGCTGGATGAGCCCCTTGACAGCAGTGGGGCAGAGCAGCCGTGGCACGGGCCTATGGCCAGTGTTTCAGGGCTGAGAATGAGTTCTGGAGGGTGGTGGAGAGGGAGGCAGACAATCGGGCCTTGCTCCCCTGGAGTCTGCCCCAACCCTTCCAGGAGGTGATTTATAGGGGTTTCATCTGGAGACCCCTGCTACAGTCACATCCTTCGCAGAGAACTCTTGAGGAAACCCTTTCACTTTGTTAAGCAGTGCTGGCGGGGAGGCGGTAGATACGGGTCATGGGCCGCATGCTCCTGCTTCACAGCCTCCATGGGATCAACAGTGCACCACAGAGTAGGGGGTGAGGTCAGCATGGCTTCTCTTTGATGCCTTAAAAAGTCTCAGTCCACGTTTGATATGATAGTTGACGCTTTATAGAAAACCTTTTGAAATTATAAAAATAAATAGCAAGTAGGCAATGGTTGCATTATTCATTAAATACAGCAATTAAAGTATTTCAGTAAGCTCTGTCTAGTCTTCTGGTTTTTGTTAAGATGTGTTTATTTCATGCATATTGGTGTTTTGCCTGCATGTATGTGTGTGTGTACACATGTGTGCCTGACGCCCTCTGAGATCAGAAGAGGGCTTTGGGTCCCCTGGAGCTGGAGTTACAGGTAGTTAGGAGCTGCCCTGAGGGCGCTGGGAGCTATGCCGTCCGTCCTGTGGGAGAGCAGTGACTGCTGAACCATCTCTCCAGCCTGTTTTGTTTTTGACTTGCTTGTGCCAATACTTACTTAGCCGGTAGTCTATATACTATATAAAATCTACCGTCGATGCTTACACATGAGTACTTCATGGTACTATAAACCATGCTTAAACATTTAGCGATTACATAACACACTGTATAAAAAGTTCACGTGGGAGATGGGTCACATTTGTAAACATACGCACACTAAGTCTATAAAACGTTCAGAAGAAGATACTGTGGGACTTCTGTCCTTGGGTCTGATTAAGACTTCCTGATTATGACATAGCAAATGAGATTTTACCCAGATTGGAGATGGCTGATGTTCTGTAGATACTCCTACAATTTTTTTTAAAAGTCTAGTCATGATAGGAGGAAATATTTCAGAGGGACATATATGTATATGTATATGTATATGTATATGTATATGTATATGTATATGTATATGTATATGTATATGTTGTATATGTATATGTATATGATGTATATGTATATGTATATGTTATATGTATATGTATATGTATATGTATATGTATATGTATATGTATATGTATATGATGTATATGTATATGTATATGATGTATATGTATATGTATATGTGTATATGTATATGTATATTATACACACACATGTGTGTATATGTAAAAGCACTCTCATGTGTGTTTATATCAGCTTCATTTAGAAGCACACACACACACACACACACACACACACACACGAACTCAAGGTGAACTGATACTACTCAGCCACAAACACATGTAAGCTATTAGTATAACAAACAATTAAAAAAAATCAAATAATGAAAAGGGTCAGACTCAAATAAGTATGTAGTGTACCATCTCCAATTCCTCCCTTCTGGGGCTGAACCAATTATATAGGACACAGACTCCCTGCCTGGGGTGACAGAAAAGGATATGAGAGTGTGGGTGAATGGCTGAGCATCCTACAACTCATGGCCACAGGCAGCTCTCTTAGGAAATAGAGAAGCCAGACTCCATCCTGGGATACCAGAGACCCCATTCGTAACTGAGTCTGTAGCACTGGAAGGGGTGGTTAGAACAGTGCCCTATTATTCGTAGTTGTTCATGAGGTATTCTTAGGAGAACATTGTCACGGGGAAGGAGCCTGCAGTGAGCTCTGGGCCAGGGTCTCTGTTGTTGGTGATCATTGCTTCTGATCAGCTGCTTGTGGAGAGGGAGGAGGCAGGGGTCTCCTGGGGGGGGATGTTGATCTTTACCTATCTCTTACCATTGGTTCTTATGTGGAAAGTGGAAAATGGAAGCGTTTATTTGGAGCTGTCCAGACAAACCACAGCCTCTGATTCTGCCAGGGCATTGTGAATGGGAAGACGATGTCAGGACGGGACTTGCAGCATCTGAGTGGACCCTTCAAAGCCTTGGGGAGCTGTGGGAACTTGTCTATTTTTAAGTACAGAGCGAGAAGACCCAACTTCCCAGAGGGCTGGGCCTCTCTAATGTAATGGCTCTTCATCTCTGCTTCCTCCCTATCTGGAATAACAACTAATTCTCTGTGCCAGCAAAGAATTTAGATGCTGTCCAGGCTTTTGGTACAGTAGACCAATCTCAGGGCTTTCTCTCTTTTATGTGAACTTGAAAAAACAGAATCAAAGTGTTCGAGGTCAGAGAGAAGCACATCACAGGATGTGCCTCAAATACCAAACTCTCAGAGGATATTTGAAAGGATGGGGCTGTTTCATCTCAGTTTTGTTTTACAACAAAGCACTGCCTCGTGCTACAGGGGCTTTGAACCCGTTGATTATACGTACACATAGCTGTGGAGGCTCCGAAGGCACATGGCCACATGGAAGGCGCCAGGTTCCTGGGCGCCTGCCTGGCTTTCTGATGCTTCACCCATCAAGGCATTGCAAGTTATCATCGGGTTGTGGACACCACCTTCATTACTGGGAAACTGCACCCATGTGGCTTGTATCCCTTCTGTGGGAGACCACGTGCTGCCCCGGGTTTCATTTCAAGCTCAGAGATCTTCACAGGCAGAGCTCGAGCCCAAGAACTGGGCGGCGATCTTCACAGGCAGAGCTCGAGCCCAAGAACTGGGTGGCGGTGCTCCTTTGCTGGCTAAGTTTGGGTTCATCCTCTTCTAAAGTCAGTTACTTTGATAAGTGGGAAAGATTGCTCCGTGGCCTGCCTTTGGCAAAGGCACGCAATCATCTATTTGGAGCTCATGCCAAATATACATACCACCGAAGGAGAGGAGAGGAGAGTGGATGTTCCAAACCAGTACGGACCGACTGACTGCTTACTGTGCCTCAGAAGAAATCTACAAGGATGGATCTTGTGTCCTTCTCACAGCTGTCTGCATTTACCCCCCAGGTGACCAATGCTGCTCCTCAGATTCCATAAATAATTGTCCCAATTTCACATGGCCAATAAGGGGCAGATTTTCATCCATCTGCAGATTCCTTGCCTTGTACTTATGTTGCACAGCAGCCACGGGGGATGTGGGGCCACCTAGCGATGACCTCCAAGGGGAAGTCATTGTTCTCCTAGGCTCTGAGGTCCCATCATGCAGAACCCTGGACCCACTTTTTTCTAGTACCTGGCCTTTATCAAACAATTGGTCTGGTCCTGGTCTTAAACCAATCTCTTCATTTCACGCCCACAGCAGTCATTCCAGGCTCCTTCTCCTTTGTGGTTTTTCTAAGAGTATTCCTTTAAAGTGAATGTCACTTACACATAGAGATACTGAATTCACTGAGGTCTTATAACAGAAACACTGTCTGTGCCCAGGACACAGATGGGCCTCTTCTTGAGTCTTCCCTGGGTACAGTTTGACAGCTCAAGCCCACATCCTCCCTGTGTTTTCCTTCATGAAACTGACGTCATTGATTGGCTGATCTTGATGACAATGATGGGGGCAGTAGAGATTAAAAAGCAATTCATATTAGAAATGTGAATAATTGCATGGAATCTTTAGTCCCTTGCAGCAGGGGACAGCATGTAGGGCAGACACTGCATGGTGAGATATGCATTCTACTGCAAGACAGAGTCACAAAGATCTATTTGTTTTTATTTAAGTTCTTTGTTTCTTGAGAATTTCATACAGGAGTATTGTATTTACATTTCCCCCCTCCCCCTCAATTCCTCCCATGCCTGTTTCTTAAATTCATGACTTCTTCAGTTACAATTGTACACACACACACACACACACACACACACACACACACACAACCACTGAGTTAAATTTAATGTTCCACGTGTGTATTTGTGTTTAGGGATGACCACTTTGGTCATTTCTGGAGAAAACAGATTCTCTTTTTCTTGGAAGACAAGGGATGGATATTATAAACTTCCTCCATTGTGGCAACTGGTATTGTCAACATACAGGCCCCTTAGGTGACTACAGCATTGGGGTTTCATGGTTCAGTTTTCCTGATAACTACCGAAGATTCTATCTTCCAGAACCCACCCTGGGCCTCACTCCGATAAGCTTTCTTCCCTTCTCCCTTCGTCCTTACTACTAGGAGTTGCATTGTAGATGAACCAGTTGGAGTTGGGCACCCTACATTCACTTGTTGCCTGCATTTCACCAAGTTGTTTATCTTTGTAATAGTCACCATCTGCTGCAGAAAGAGGTTTTAAAATAACAAACGCAATTTTCTAGTACAGAGTGGTACCCATGCCTCGTTTCCTTTTATATATATATATATATATATATACATATATATATATATATATATATATGTTGTGGGTTAATAATTAAGTCAGAGCTAGCCAGTAAGAAGCTGTAGTCACTGGCCAACAGTCAGTCTCAAAACTAATATGGTGTCTGCATGTTTATTTGAAGCTGTCACAGCTCCCAGACTAGGCTGGCAGGAAGAATGCCTACAACAAAATGACACCAGCAACATGGTTTGAACAAACTTCCACTTAAAACTTGACAAAAACTTAAAAAGGGATTTTAAAAACTAAAGAACAAAACAGTCAAGCAAGGCTTCTTGGTAGCAGCATTTTTCTTGGGTGGGCTATGTTTTGCTAGAGACAAGCAGAGACTTGTATGAACCCTTTAATGAAGGTTTCCTAAGTGTAAATCACTCATATGATATACGTAGATTTATAGTTACAGGTTAATAATTAAGACAGAGGTAGACAATAAGAAATGCTAGTCACCGGCCAACAGTTTTATAACTAACATAGCGTCCCTGTGTTCCTTTGGAGTTCAGAAGGGCAGCAGGACCTGCCAAGCCAGAAACTTTCGCATTACACTGGCTGGGTAGGATAGGCTTAGCTGTTGTAGGTTCCTGGTCAGTCTCATAGCTTGAAGAGACATTTTCTGGGTGTGGCCCTCAGCGACCAGAGCTCTGCTTCGTTGTTACCTCCTTCTACTTTTGGGCTTACAGCCATGCTGCCTGCAGTGATGGATCCATGTGTCCCATTGACTCTACAGCACTAGTTCCTATCTACAGGAGATGAAGAATATCTTAAGGTTGACTTGGTTAATAGGACCTGCATCTGTGGAGCTCAGATGACTGGTAATTTACAGGGCCCAGGGTTGTTAGGGACACCCTCCCATTTCCTGCCTCCATGTCCGATGAAGGCATTCAGGACACTGCATGCTGTCTCCAATGTTGGAGCTCTGGGTGGTGTTTCTGTGTATCTGTTTGTTAAGCAGCATACCCAGTGGCAAATCTGTAGCATCAGAATTAAGTGTGCGAATAAAAATTGTCTGAGATGGGTGTGCCATTTTGAACAGATAATCAATGCGTGTGATTTCCTTGTGGGATCATATCTTGCTGATGGGATACAGGTGTGGGTCACATTAGTACAGCTGTCTCTGCTCATTGTGAAATAAATAAGCTTGCATCCGGCAGTACTTTGAAGCTGTAAAATGCCCATTGCCCATCCCGAGGAAGCAGGTTATGGGGGTAAGTTAACAAGCAGATAGGCCCAACACATGTGGGCCCTCAAAAGTCGTGAACCAAAGTTCTAAGATTGAAGTTTCCCATTTTCACAACTTTCAACTTTAGTTTCCTTAAATATTTTCATTTTCCTTCATTATCACAAATCTGTTTGCCTGCTGCTGTTTTGCTAAACTCATCAGGGTCCCCACGCATAGGCCTTCAGTTTTGATGTCTTATACCAGCTGAATTCAGCCCGGGGACTGTGAAAGATGTTCTCCATAGGCACGCGACACTGTAATAGAGTACATAGTGGGCACTGAGCTGACGGATTTATGGGACAGAAAACGGGTTCAGGAGAGTTTAGACAGACTTTCAAGACTCTCTTCGGAAAACCTTGTGCTTTATATAGAATGTTCTGGAGCTAATGCTCATCTTCAGTGTTCTTCGTACAGAGGGTGGGTGTGGGGAAGGCTGTGCACAGAGGGCCAAGGGAGATGATGTTAATTAGCTTGGGGACCTCGGCTCCCTCCAGTACTTTCTCTTGAGAGAAGCCCCTCCCGGGCGTACCTTGAGCCTGGGTGCTTCCCTTATCAGGTGGCCAGAGGACTTCCAGCATCCCGCCTTGCCTCTGACGCTCTCACGCCCGGGACACTTATGTGGCTAACTCCAATGGGTGATGCTGGCCCAACGAGAGAGAAGGCTACCACTTAGCATCCCATGGCCACGAGAAGCCCTGAGGTGGAGACAAAGTGTTGGGGCTGCTCTGCCCTCTGGGACAAGGTCCCCTTTCTTGGCAGGTACCAAGGAAGCGTATGGGGAGGGTGAAAGTTAGGGCTTAAAGTTAGGGACCACTTCAAAACGCTGCTTATTTGTGCTGGTGATGGCAAGATCAGGGTTAATCCATATGCTACTACTACAGTGGAGTTGGTAATGAGTCCTTTATTCAACAAACATATGTAGGTGCCTTTATCTGGACACCGTGCTGTGTGTTTAGAATTCTGTGATGTAAAGGATATAGTCTACTCTTGTAGATATTAAAGTCTATTAGAACAGACAGTTGGAATGCAAACTGAGAGTCTAATCTCAGGTGATAAGTGCTACGTAGCTTATGGTGCTTCCACTTGACTGAACGGGGAAGCCTCTTGTCACAGGCAAGAGTAGGGGAAAAGTGTCCTTGGTAGAGGGGATACAGAGGCAAAGGCGTCTGGGTTGGGGGGAGGGGAAGGGTCCAGCTGTTGTACAGGAAGTAAGAATAAGGCAGCCTGTGCTGCTGGAAAAGGCAACAGGAGATTTGAGCCTGGGGGGAAGGCAGAGCTATGACATGCAGTGCCCTGAAGGCCGTGGACGCAGGCTCGGTTCTCGGCCAGGCTGTATGGCTTTAAGAAGGAGAATCTGTGGTTTACAGCAGACTGAAATTCCTTGATCTTGATGTTTAATGCAGACACTGTGCTCTGTGCTGAGAGAGATGCGAGAGAGAGAGAGAGAGAGAGAGAGAGAGAGAGAGAGAGAGAGAGAGAGAGAGAGAGAGAGATTTGTGTGTGTGTGTGTGTGTGTGTGTGTGTGTGTGTGTGTGAACAAAAGTCCCAGACATCCCCATGTTGAGCTTGTGTCCTAGTACAGGAAGTTAAGGTCACGGGTGCATCTCTAACATGGAAAGGAACAGCGCCACCACACAGGTGAGGTTGGAGCTGAAAGATGGCTAGAAACGGAGAAATGAACAGCAGTGGTCCATAGTGGCTGTGAGCATTCTCCGGTGGTTTAAGAACATGCAGAGCATTCTCCAGTGGTTTAAGAACATGCAAGTATACTGACTGAGGCTGGTCATGACCGACACTGGCCTGTAGTGTCAGTATTAACAGCCGATACTTCCGCAAAGCCCATCTTGTACAGAGAAGCCTCTCTGCCCTCATGCTACTTTCCTGCCCCGAATCTCCGCTCATGAATTCATGAATCTAAATCCTACTCCATAACATCATGGTAAGTAAAGCAGCGCATGGAGTCCCAGTATGTAGTACATATTCAGTAAACATTTGAGCATCAATTCCCCAAGAACAGGGAAATAGAACAGTAACAACTGTCATCCCCAGAGATGCTCAGGACTACACAAGTTCCAGGCTGCAATCTTCCGAATCGCGTCATTCTTGTCTTCCTCTCTTTGGCTGCTGTAGCAGAATGGCAGCGGCTGAGTGCTTCCAAACAGAAGATTTTTATTTCTCTGACTCCTAGAGTTGGAGGAATCACAGTGGGCACCATGTCTGGTGCCATCTGTTTCCTGGTTTTTTGAGGTACTCCTTTTGCCTGGCCCTTGAGGGACAGGAGGAACCATTGACGCCTCGGCAAGCCCACTTACAGTCACGGATCCAGGGCGGGAGAGACGGCTCAGCGGTTAAGAGCACTGGCTGCTCTTGCCGAGGACTTGGGTTCAGTTCCCAGCACCCACATTGGGCAGCTCACAACACCGTGACTCCAGTTTCAGGGGACCATCTGGCATCTGTGGGCATGGGGCATGCACATGGCACACAAACATACATGTCAGCAAAACACTCACACACGAAGTAAAACATAGTCAAAACAATAAGGCCGTCCCAGCCCTGCTCCCATACCCAATCACCACCCTCCCAGACACCCCACCTTCAAATGTCTTAGCGCTGGGATTTGGTTTCAATATTCAAAGTTGGTGGCAAGGGCACAAAAGCATCCCTTCTCTGTATTCCACTCTGACCCTGGACCTGCCCACGGCACATCCTTAGCAGTGTTCTTCAGCTCGTTACCCTGTCGGCTTTAAAGTCGAATTGAACACTCTCAAGAAAATGCGACGGGATACAGGTGAGATGCAAGTTTATCCTGGGGATGACTGACTGTTAACCACTTTCGGTTCTATGAACCAACACGGGCACCTCCTAAAGAGAGTGCTGGGACACACCTAAGGTGTGCTAAGTATTCTGTTCCAAACAGAAGACATCACCCACATAACAAACTGGATGTCCAGCACATACCTGTAACCCCAGTTCCTAGTTGGGTGGATGTTGCTGGGGTTTTCTTTCCAGCCAGGTCCCTCTGCTGTTGCTCCACATAGGCACACAAAGACTCACATTAATCATAAAACTTTTGGCTGATGGCTAGGACTTCTTCTGTCTGAATGATTAACCCATTTCTATAAATCTGTACGTTCCCACGTGCTCTTGGTTACTGGAGAATGCCCAGATCTTTTACTCCTTTTGTATGTACATGGCATCCCATTCTCAGTGCCTCTCTGCCCACCTTTCCCAGAATTCTCCTTGTTTCCTACTCCCACCTATCTTCCTGCCTTTATTGGCCAAACAATGTTTTATTCATCAACTAATAAGAGAACATCTACAGAAGGACGTCCCCCATCAGGGGGACACAGGAGAGTGTCTGAGGCTTACTGGTTTCTAGCCTAGTAAAGGAAACATCAGTTCCAGATTCAGGGAAAGACCCTGCCCCAAAGAGCTCTAGGTAGAGAGTTATAGAGGAGACCCCGATGCCCTTTGTGGCCTCTGCATGCTCACCCACACATCTGTGTGCAAACACATGCATGCAAACACACGCACACACAATAAACAATAAATAATTTAAAAAATCATTTTGAACTTGTTGCTCTGCCTTTAAGGACTACATGGGCAGATGTCCTACCTCCCAGGTCCCAGGGGCAGGCATTTCACCTCCGAGAGCAGTCACCTGGTAATAGTATTGCCACCTCCCAGCTTTGCTGAGGAAGGGTTGAGTCCCGTACCCCGCAAGGAACCAGGTACCCCTGTTTGAATGTTTAGCTTCCAGTTAGAATTGTTGGGGAAGGATAAGTAGGTGGGGCCTTGTTGAAGGGGGTGTGGCCTTGTTGGAGGAGGTGGGGCCTTGCTGGAGGAGGTGTGGCCTTGTTGGAGGGGGTGTGGCCTTGTTGGAGGGGGTGTGGCCTTGTTGGAGGGGGTGTGGCCTTGTTGGAGGAGGTGTGGCCTTGTTGGAGGGGGTGTGGCCTTGTTGGAGGAGGTGGGGCCTTGCTGGAGGAGGTGGGGCCTTGTTGGAGGAGGTGGGGCCTTGTTGGAGGGGGTGGGGCCTTGTTGGAGGGGGGTGGGGCCTTGTTGGAGGAGGTGGGGCCTTGTTGGAGGGGGGTGGGGCCTTGTTGGAGGGGGTGGGGCCTTGTTGGAGGGGGTGGGGCCTTGTTGGAGGGGGTGGGGCCTTGTTGGAGGGGGTGGGGCCTTGTTGGAGGGGGTGTGTCACTGGGGGTGGGCTTTGAGTTTCCAAAGCCTATGCTCAGCCAGGTGTGCCTTTCTTTGCCTGATGCCTGTGGATTGGGATGTCAAGCTCTCGGCTTCTGGTGTACAGTGCCTGCCTGTCACTGTAGCGCCTGCCGTGTTTATAGCGGACTAAGCCCTCTGAAGCTGTAAGCAAGCCCTGATTAAACGTTTTCTTCTATGAACTGCCTTGATCGTGGTGTCTCTCCACAACAACAGAACAATAACTAAGACACCCTGCTCCTCCTAACGGCAGAACCCAGATCTCCTCTGAGACCAGCTTCATGAGGACACAATCCTCTCGCCTCAGGTCGTGGCACAGGATAGACGTTTACATATTCTGTAGGTAAACAGGTCAGTTAGGGAGAAGATAGAGATACTTTGCGTAGTTAGGGGTGGGGATAGTTGCTGGGCGACAGGATGCTGTGTGAAGTGGGAGTTAGTGTGTTGTGGGAATAGGACCCCTCCTGCATGTTTTCTGCACAGAAGGTACCACTGTTGTGAGCAGTTTTCCCACCAGCCTGGTCCCATGGTCGTGTCAGCCCTGTATTAGATATAAATATCACACAGAGTCGCTGTATTAGATATAAAGCTGTTGGCCAGTTACTAGAGTTTCTTATTGGCTGGCTCTGCATTAAATATTAACCCATTTCTATTAATCTAAGTGTTTCCTCATGGTCCCATCTCACCAAAGAGGGGGGTCCAGACCTCTCCTCTCAAGTCTCTACATCGTGACTCTCCTCACTCCATCTCCCAGAATCCTCCTTGTCTCCTAGTCCCGTCTATCTTGCCTACCCATTTGCCAACAGTGCTTTATTCATTAACCAATAAGAGAAACATGTTTACAGAATGACATCTCCCATCACACCACACTCTTGGACACACAAACAACTCAGCAAACTGTCATGAATGTCCCCAGTGACCCTGATGTCATTTTGCTCTCTGGGACAAGCTTGAGTCCAGGGCTCTGCCCCTGCCTGACCTGTGACCCCCTCTCTCCACCTCTCTAGGCTCTTGCCTCATTGCCCACCCTGCCCCTGTGCACGGTGACGACACACATAAAGGTCAACCAACTCCACTCTGGAGCTGTGTGACGTCATTTGTCTCAGAGCTGTGGTCTGTGTTCCTCCTGGTGCTGTGGAATGGCCTTTGCACCTGCCTTAAGAAAGGGGGTGTGGACAGGAACCAGCACGGACTGCCCTCCATTCCAGCTGCCTGTGCCGGGCTGTGCATGGCTCTGCCTACTCCTCAGCCCCTGGGAGTGCCAGACTTTCATCCTTAAGGACTGTTCCAGCCAGGAGGCTGCAGACTGCAGACCTCCTCTTTAACATTAGACTCTTCGTTACTACCTTCAGAATTCAAGTTTCCTTTCCAGCTCCTGAGTGAATAGAGTTATCTGAGGCCATGTTGTCCCAGCCCAGCCCTGCCCTGCCCTGCCCCAGCCTCAGCCCTGCCCCGCCCCTGCCCCAGCCCTGCCCCAGCCCTGCCCCAGCCCTGCCCCAGCCCTGCCCCACCCCCAGCCCCAGCCCCAGCCCTGCCCCTGCCCCACCCCCAGCCCCAGCCTCAGCCCTGCCCCAGCCCTGCCCCGCCCCTGCCCCAGCCCTGCCCCTGCCCTGCCCCAGCCCTGCCCCTGCCCCACCCCCAGCCCTGCCCTGCCCCTGCCCCACCCCCAGCCCCAGCCTCAGCCCTGCCCCTGCCCTGCCCCTGCCCCTGCCCCTGCCCCTGCCCCCAGCCCCAGCCCTGCCCCTGCCCCAGCCCTGCCCCCGCCCCTGCCCCTGCCCCTGCCCCTGCCCCACCCCCAGCCCTGCCCCTGCCCCAGCCCTGCCCCAGCCCTGCCCCTGCCCCAGCCCCCCAGCCCTGCCCCTGCCCCACCCCCAGCCCTGCCCCTGCCCCACCCCCAGCCCCAGCCCCAGCCCTGCCCCAGCCCCAGCCCCAGCCTGCCCCTGCCCCAGCCCCCAGCCCCAGCCCCAGCCCTGCCCTGCCCCTGCCCTGCCCCTGCCCCAGCCCTGCCCCAGCCCTGCCCCTGCCCCAGCCCTGCCCCAGCCCTGCCCCTGCCCCTGCCCCAGCCCTGCCCCACCCCCCAGCCCTGCCCCAGCCCTGCCCTGCCCTGCCCCTGCCCTGCCCCAGCCCTAGCCTCAGCCCTGCCCCTGCCCCTGCCCCTGCCCCTGCCCCCAGCCCTGCCCCTGCCCCTGCCCCTGCTCCACCCCCAGCCTCAGCCCTGCCCCTGCCCCTGCTCCACCCCCCAGCCTCAGCCCTGCCCCTGCCCCTGCTCCACCCCCAGCCCTGCCCCTGCCCCAGCCCTGCCCCAGCCCTGCCCCCTGCCCTGCCCCTGCCCTGCCCCCAGCCCTGCCCCTGCCCCAGCCCTGCCCCTGCCCCTGCCCTGCCCCTGCCCCTGCCCCTGCCCCTGCCCCAGCCTCAGCCCTGCCCCTGCCCCAGCCCTGCCCCAGCCCTGCCCCTGCCCCTGCCCCTGCTCCTGCCCCAGTCCCAGCCCTGCCCTGCCCCTGCCCCACCCCCAGCCCCAGCCCCAGCCCTGCCCCTGCCCCTGCCCCTGCCCCAGCCCTGCCCCTGCCCCTGCTCCTGCCCCAGCCCCAGCCCTGCCCCTGCCCCTGCCCCTGCCCCACCCCAGCCCCAGCCCCAGCCCTGCCCCTGCCCCTACCCCACCCCCAGCCCCAGCCCCAGCCCTGCCCCTGCCCCTGCCCCCACCCCAGCCCCAGCCTCAGCCCTGCCCCTGCCCCTGCCCCACCCCCAGCCCCAGCCTCAGCCCTGCCCCTGCCCCTGCCCCAGCCCTGCCCCTGCCCCTGCTCCTGCCCCTGCCCTGCCCCTGCCCCTGCCCCTCCCCAGCCCCAGCCCCAGCCCTGCCCCTGCCCCTGCCCCTGCCCCACTCCCCCAGCCCCAGCCCCAGCCCTGCCCCTGCCCCTGCCCCACCCCCAGCCCCAGCCTCAGCCCTGCCCCTGCCCCTGCCCCACCCCCAGCCCTGCCCCTGCCCCACCCCCAGCCAGCAGGAATCCTGGCACTGGAGTCAGCAGCATTCCCATTATTTCCTCTGTCTGGGAAAACAACTGGAAACAGTCCTGGCAGGGAGACACCCACCTCTCCCAGGGCCCTGAGGATTGTGACTGCCACTGTCCTCTCCTTGTATGTGAGCCCAGCCTGTACCTGCAAACCCAGGAGCATGAGCCAGGGTCAGCCACCAATCCCCGCCCCCTCCTGCTGGGAAGGAAAGTGGCCTGGGTGGCTGTCAGTGGCCCTTTGGTGGTTCATGCAAACACTTCCCTTCAGCTGGTTCTCAGCTGAAGTAAAGATTGTTCTAGCAGAGAATGAGGCAAGGGAGGAGGGCCCCACCCAGGCTGCAAGACTACAAGGCCTGTGGTTTGGTAAAATTCGCCAAGAAGACCCACTCTGGGGAAGGTTTCAGGGAACAGCATCTGCCTCATTGTGTTGGGCGACCACTTGTGTAGTGGAC